>JAOQMM010000172.1:10959861-10990240 GCA_027563515.1 Erythroxylum platyclados | reverse complement strand
CGCAACAAACCCTTACACACGTGCACTCGTGGGCAAGAGAATGGAGAGACACACAACTATTGCTCAAGGACGCAGAATAAGAAGACAAAAATAATATCGGGATGTTTTGCAAAGAGCAGTACACAAAAGCATGTAGGGAATCGGTTTTTGTAAAGTCTAAAAGACAGAAAACTGCAGAGAAGAATAAGGAAGTAACGTTAGAGAAGAAGAAGGTAACGTTACAACGTTACAAACAATGAAAGGTTAGGTTTAGATTTAATGTTCTGCAAAATAAATTGTTCTAAAAATAAAATCTGCGATCCCAGCCCAGCCCGGACCGGGCGGGCGGCGCGCGCGTGTGAAATAAGTGGTATGACCAACTTCAACACTTCACCAAAAACCCCAAACCAAACAACCCAAACAAGTGGGGAAAAGAACAATAATATAAGGAAGTGTAAGTCCCCTTATCTAACCAATATGGGACAAGCAAAACTCAACAAGAAGAAAGATATTTGAGTTGTCATTATTCCAACAACCCAACCATTAGAATTAGTTTGTTTTGATACATGGGGCCTTCTCCGATTCAATATGTCGGTAGTGAAAAATATTATGTCATTTTCTTTGATCACAGCAAATATATTTAGATTTATTTTATTAAATTTAAATTAGAAGTTCTCGGTGTTCTTATTAAATTTCATCATTTGGTTCAAAAATATTTTTAGTGTCCAATAAAATCTTTTCAAAAAGTCCTAAGCACAATGTTTGTATAAAACATAAGCATAGGCATATTGTGGAAAATTGACTTTCATTATTAAATCACGCTTATGTGCCAGTTAAATTTTGGACATATACTTTTCAAGCTGTAGTGTACCTAATAATTAAATAGACTTCCTATATCAGTTCTCCAATTCGATAATCCCTTTCAGTCCATGCCTAACCAAATACCTAAGTCTGTTTCCTTACCAATTCAAACTGTAATATATCATTCTAATCCAAACTTTGTAACACCAATGTTGCATGCAAAGTCCATCACGTAACGAACCAAAACTCACCTTTATGTGGCACGGGATCCTCTGTCCCCTTTAGCCAGTGCCAACTATGGTCCCTTTTATGTGGATCGTTGATCTAAGGGTTGAGTGGTTTAGTGAATGGTAAAGATGTCATGGCACAGAAGAGGTACAGAATAAAAGTTACAGGAGATTTGATTCCCCTTTATGTATACCACCCAAGACGAACACCCCGAAAAATTAATCTAAATTAAAATGATGATGTCACTAATACCAATTCCACTCAAACTTTACCATTATCAAATTCCACATTACCCATCCAGCAATCGTTACAAGACAATTCACCAAATAAATTACACTCGAATTTAAATACTCCATCCAAATCATAGCCAACCTCATCTGCTCACCCACAGTTAACACCTTATCAACTTTCTCATGTATAGCTTTTGTCATTAATCTATCCTCTTATGCTAGTCCACCTACACGACAACATCACATGGTAACCTGATCTCAAACCAAAAATTTAAAGCCGAAAGCTTTGTTTTCCTCTACTTCTCCAACTACCGTTCCAACAGCTGTCAATAATGGAGATGCAATGGAAGATGACTATAATCGGTTCAAAATGATGAGTTTTTATATCAAATATGATAAACATAGAAAGATTGATAGATACGAAGCATGCCTTATTGCCAAAATTTTTCACCAACTGCCAAGCATCGATTATTCAGAAACCTTAAGTCCAATAATAAAGCCACCTGCGGTTAGAATTTTGCTTTCTTTGGCTAATCTTGTGGACGGGGGGCGATGTGATGTTTCAAATGCCTTTCTGCAACATATTTAACAAACACCCCAATTTTTAAAACTTGGCCGAACGGTTTTTTCTAACAAACCGGTTGAGTAACTCAGCCAACTTTTAAGCATGTGGAATCCACCCTTTTTTTTTGTGGGACTCACCACAAATCACTTTTTTTTTTGACAAACTTACCCGTTGTGGGACTCACTATTGTTTTGAGCTGGGACCTACCACGAATTTCTCCCTCATTTATGTAGTTTTTGAGTTTTTTTTTTCGGGGAATCATCATCTTATCAATTTTCAATTATTTTTTTAATCCGTAGATATTTTAATTAATAAATTATATTTTTTAAATTTCATATTCTTTATTTATCTTTTTAAATTTAAATTTAATTTTTGTTTAAAATTATTATTGTTAAAAAATAAATTACTATTTTTGTCCTGAAAAATACTAAATTTATTTAATCTCATTAATAAATTATATTTGTCAAAATTTAAGTTCTTTATTTATCTCATTATATTTTAATTAAAAAATTTTAAACTATTATTGTTAAAAAATAATTATTATTTTTATCATGAATTTTTTAATAAATTGAATTATTAATTATTATATATAAGCAATTTTGCCTAAGATAACTTAAGAATATTTTAAAAAAATATTTAAACTATCGAGAAGTATATTTAAAGAATATTGAAAAAGAAGTTAGAATAAAGTTGGAGTCTTTTTTATTGACTTTTTTAAATATACTTCAATTTTTTATGAGTCTTTAAATAAATGATAATCAAAAACAATTTTGATTTTTATTATTATTTAAAATTTTATGTTAGATGCAATCTTAATCTAAATTATTAGATTTATTATCTATTAATAGGCATTATTAGTGCATTTTTATCTCAATAAAGTATTTTATTTTATAGTATATTTTTACTTATTCTTGTATTTTTTACTTTTTATTTATTATATACCAATTTTATAGCGGTTTAACACTGGTTGAACTTTTAACCTTACACTTTTTCTTTGACTAGTTCGATGTCTGGTCCGGTTTATAAAACATTATTTTTTAGGTTCCAACATCTAACTCTAGTACACATCCGATAACTTCTTTTCTTTCTCCAACCCTTAATTACAAGATTCATAAACTAGTAATCGCCTGTGCTGGGTTAAAAAACAAGTGTTAGGTATCATCGTGCAATCCTTGCAACTAGATTGATCGCTCTACCTTACGAAGAAGTAATCAATTTGCGTCTTCGCAGTTCTACTCCTAAAAGTCACTTAATGTTCCTCTTTTTTTTTAAAAAAAAAGAGTTGACTGCCACCAAATCAAATGCTACTACATAGTCCAACAAAACAATCCTACTATTATTCCTATCTCCATATCCGAAACTCCCATGAGCTCATGAATACCCATCCGAGGTTACTCCTGTACAACCATTAAAATCTCCTCCTACAATAACTTTCTTGTTAGAGCAAATCTGTTGAATTATCTCATCTAATTCATCCCAGAATTAACACTTACGGTGTTCTCTTAACTCTATTTGGAATGCATAAGCACATAATATATTATAAACAATTAGGTTAAATTAGGATAAACCCCATCTTAGATATACAATCACTAAATACATTTAAAGAAAAGTAAAAATGGAAAAAAATAAATTTCTAAATTTAAAATAATTAATTTATTATGCAACTAATTTATAACCTATTTAATTGATCGAGTTATTATTAGTTGTATAATTATGAAAAGTCTAGTTCAATATTCTGAAATGTTGAAAATTAATCAAAAATATCTATTTTAATTAATAATTATGACAATTTCATATGTAATAATTACAAATTAATTATAATAATAAAAATAATTACGTAAAAAGACAAGTTTATAATGGTTTGACCAAATAATTGTTAACCTCTGTTTGTTATTTATAGCTCCAATTGAAAATTCATAATCATTTTTTTAAAAGATAGAAGTAATCTTTCATATATGCATTTTTTCAGATGAAGAGAAATCATTACACGTATTTTATTGGGTGAAGAAACATCATGTGCACATCTTCTTTGTCACCTGTGAAGAGAAACTCTAACAATTCAATTGTTCTCCTAATTGATATCTCAATTAGTCAAATAAAATTTAAAAAAATTCATTGCTTCATCATAAAATGAACTAAGGACTCAAATTATGCTCACATACGCTTGAATATAATGGAACTCCCTCAAAAGCCTTTTTAGACTTCTTATATTGTCAAAGATCCTCCTCTTAACTCGGTTGTGATATATTTATGTTCAAAATCATTTCTAATAATCGTTATAGACAACAATTAGATGACTAATTTCTAGAAACATTCGGTTAGCCAATCTTCCACCATCTACTTGTTGGATACATGTTTAGCTAAGATATCGACTAATCAGACACCCAACACATTTTTTATAACTTTTGAAACGTCAAATCGACTAATCGACCTAAATCGTTTAACTAACCAATGGTTCACTATTTGGCATATTTGCTAGTCAGTGTCACACTACTCATTCTATTTTTAAGTATTGAGTTACGTTAGCCAAATCAAATCCTTATATTAGTCGAACTTTTACATAAACTAAATTTCAACACTGCTTTAAAGCATTTATTTTTAACACTTCAAGTTTTTCAAAAGCATCAAGACACCCTATTTTGATGAAAATTTGAATTATAGCTATTTCTAAAGTATTCCAAAATTTATTTGAAGGTCAAGAGGTTTTCTTTTAAGTTCAAAAAAGTTATTTTGATTATGAAATGATTTATTTATTATATCATACATGTAAATGATCATCTAATAATCGAGTTCTTAGAATGTTAAATAAACAAAATAAGGTTATAAGAAATATTACAATGATTTGTTACACATGGAGTGACTCATTACAATAGAAACTACATTTAGCTACGAAAAATATCGTCATTAAAAGTCCCAAAATTGTCGCTAGCAGTAATTAGCGACGATTTATATTCGTCGTCGTAGCCAAAAACTATAGGCAATGTTTTTCTCTAATCGTCATTAATAGTTTTTTCCTACGCTTTATTTTCGTAGCTAAAAACTATTAGTGATGTTTTGGGAAGTCATCGCCAATACCTTTTGGCTATGCTTAGTTTTCGCAGCTAAAAATTATTAAAAGTAGCCAAAAAATTTTAGCTACGTTTTCGGAAACGTAGCCAAAGGTTTTTAGCTACGTTTCTGAAAACGTAGCCAAAAGATTTCACTCAAGTTTTTGAAAACGTAACCAAATGTTTTTAGCTACGTTTTGTAAAATGGTATCAAATTTTTAATATACATTTTAACGAAATGTTATACCATATTAATTATAATTATTTGTGGGATTTTTAATCCATACTATTTATATAAAATATTTATATTTATAATTTTTGTTTTTAATTTATTATACAAAAATGATTAATAATTTGAAGCATTGTATATGAAAAGTAAAATATTATTAATTATACCAACAAAAAGAATATTCTTCACATACAATATTTTAATTACAACCTTAACAATTCTTATAGAGAAAATAATAAATACAGAGACCAGTTTACAAATTATAAATCCTGAGATTACAAAAGAAATTACAACGTAATTGGGATGACTAGCTAAGTTTGTCCATGTCAATGAGAGCAACTTCATATCAAGTCCCATCAACATTTAGTAACCAACTATTAAAACTGGACCTTCATTAGAAACACCACAAAGGCCTTTCACAATCTTCTCATCATCCAAAGTAGTGAACATAGCAGAACCAACAATAGAGCGAAATAACCTGAAGGTTCATTTGAACGTAATATCAGCTCTATCCACAGATAAGCCCAAAAAAAATATTAGTACCAAAAAAAGAACTCAAGGTAATAAATTCTTTGATGTAATGGGAAACTACTACAATAATCAAGTAAAGAGAGGCAGAAAAAGACCTAATAATGCTCTTAACCATGCATAAAACAACTTTAACCACTAGCTTCTTTTCAAGATATGTGGTTTCACTCATAAAAAATGAAAGAAGAGCAAAGATAATTTGATGTTTCATATAATTATTTTTCTTATGAAAATCATGTGTATAATTTTAAGAATTAAGGTTCTGAAATCAAGCTAAGAGATAAAATCGAATATGGAAAAGACAAGTGCCTCAACCAAGTGCCTAAGATATAGGCAGAGAAAATCAAGCTAAGTAAACAAAATATTCCTTTTGAATTGTCTGACTTGCATATGAACATTCAAAAAAAGTTGATCTGTGTATATTAATTATCAGAAAATAATTATCCACTAATGTACTAGTAACACAAATTTATCTCCAAAAAATCTGTTAGCACAACCTAAATAAATATCAAATCTTTTGACTTAAAACATATCTTATTTGACTACAAACTTTATGTAGTAGAAGTAAATCAACAATAAGTAAAATTAAATTGTAATTTCCACATTAATCTATAACGATTAGAGATCACCCATGTGACAAGCTTAGTTCCTGCCTCAAAAAACGCTTCATCTGTCGACCTCTTCCCAGCTAAAAGTTCCAGCAGTACAACTCCAAAGCTATACACATCTCCTTTTGTAGTTGCTTTTCCTGTATCAAAGTATTTTGTGGAAACACAGTTTAATATGTATGAAACTCTAAAATTGTATTAAATACATCCAACAACTTTCAAATGATTTAGTACCAGGAGCTAAGTAACCAGAAGTTCCAGCTATCACAGTATAAACATGAGTTTGGTTAGCTTCCATCAATGTTGCCAACCCAAAATCAGATACCCAAGCATCCATGTTATGATCCAACAATATAATAGACATGCATAATAAGAATGAAAGGATTGACTGATATTGAAGGAATCCAGTAAAGATTTTGTGTGAATAGATCCTCCATTTGTTAACAACTTTAAAACTTACAAGTATAGCTGAAAAATCTTCCCATCATCTAGAGTAGAGAACATAGCAGAACTAGCAGTAGTAGTAGCAACAGAGAATATAGTAGAACTAGCAGCAACAGTAGCAGTAGAGAACATGCATTGTCTAGTACCAACAACTAACATAAAAGAGTAGTAGTTTTTTTCTATCCTAAAGAAGGTTTGTCTCAATCACAATAATATCCAATATTACTAGTATAAAAAATGTCATAAAATCTCAAATAAAAATAAAGCAAAGAGGACATACTAGAGTGGTTATCACCAGAATCATCATTCGCATTTCTATTAGGAAAAAATCTCCCACCATCCATCAAAGGCCTAACAATGTCCAATGATTTGGACGACGACAACTGGGCAAAAACCCAATCTCTAATTCCCTTGATCTTGTCGACTGCCAAAATTCCAAACAATTTCAACTTACAATCTCTAAAAAAATAATTAATTTTCTCAAACAAACAAAACACCAAACAAAAATGAAACCTTAACCCATGATTTTCCCAATAAAAAATACACCAAACCCTAAACTTCCAGAGAATTTGCATCAATTTCACCCACCTCAAACCCTAAAACAAGAACCTAAATAACTTGATAAAGTTGCAAGAGATAGAGCCCAATTTTGATTTGGATCGGTCAAGCCTCTGGGTTTTCGATATACGAGTCCGCAAGTAAGAGAGACACCGAAATGGTGAGGTTTGCGAGAGAAGGGAGAGAAGAAATAATTTGATCTAGGATAACCCCAAATCGAATCGAAGCCATTGCCTTGTTTTAGTGAGAGAATAAACCTTTTGGTTCAAAGTTTTGTTTTTGTTGGCGCAGAGGATGAGAAATAGTGTTTTAGTTTTGTTTTCGACAATTTTCGGAAATCGTCACTTAAGGTGGACCCTTTGGTGACGACTTTCGAAAATCGTCACTAAAGGTGAATCCTTTGGTAACGATTTTCAAAATCGTCGCTAAAGGCTTACTTTTAGCATTCAAGGTGGTGACGATTTTAAAAATCGTCGCCAATGATGATTTTTAAAATGTAGCAAAAAAAATGTGGTGAAAAATCTGCCTTATTTTAGTGATTTCATTCTTTTTATTCTTAGTGACTTGGCTTTTATTATTTTGAAACTCTCTTAAATTGAATTTAGTGCTCTCTTTTAATTCTTTGATCACTTTTTGCTTTCTATTGAACTTGATTTTAACTTTTTATTTAAATATTTGATAGATTAACTAATCAATATTATTAAAGATTAAGATATTCATAAACTTTTGTCAAATTCTCATTCATGATTGATTCTTGCTGATCTTTCAAAACTTGAAAATCTCATTATTCTACACTTAAAAAAAAATATTCATCCTAAGAGCTACCATCTAAAATAGGTACACCCCATAAATTTGATGTGATTTGAACTGTTATGAATTACCTTAATTGTTGATTTTATTTTATTTTGAATTGGAGATTTTGAATTTTTGAGGAATAAGAATAAAAAATTAAAATGTGTTATATTCATTTTAGACAAGTATAATGTGTTATAAGTTGTCTGGCATTGGAACTGTATGGCTTTGAGATGTTGGTCAAGGGATTGGAATTTGCACAAATCTTGATTCTGGGAGGAGCATGCTTTCCCTCAGGCACTTTGACATCATCGCAAAACTGTGAATTGGTATTTCCGAAGTTTGTGAAAATTGCCGTCCGCTGGCTTAACATTGCATTATTTTATTACTACAATATTATTTTGGGAAATCAACTATAATTCAATCACATCTACGAGTAAAAAAATTATTTATAATTTTTTAATTATTTAAAATAAAATAGTCGAAGCATACTTAATTAGAAATCTTATAAAATTTTATAAAATAATTGAAACATAATTTAAAATCTTACAAAAATTTTATTTTCAAAAATATCAAGCATGAGTTTTTTGTTACATTCATAAAGCAGATAAAAGGATTTCAAATAATTTTTTATATTTGAAATAACTTTTTTAATTTCAATTACTACCAATTTCTCTTCTTATTTTAGAGGGATAAATTTTTTTATTGATTTTATCAATTATTTTTATATAAAATAAAATAATTTTCATATAAAATACGTTAATAATCTCAAGTATAATGAGATTAAAAATAATTTATTAATAATGCGTAAATATAATATAATTATTAAAGTTAGAATATTATTATAGTTTTAATAAAAGTTTACAATCAATAAAGCATAAACAAACACGTCATCGTGGCCGCCTTTAAGTGAACCAGTTATATCTGTTGATAGACAAAGACGTGGAAATTCGCCAACTTTTGTTCAGCTACTTCTTCGGCTTCAGAGAGGCGCAGTAAAGGTATCATCTTTCCTATCAAACACATTGAAATGGTTCTGTCAGTGCTATGCTTTGGGTTCATATTTTAGCAGATGAAAAGAAAGGTGTTCACTAAACGCAAGAAGCAATATCCTTCATTAAGACGAAGTGTTGAACCAATTTTCCAGAGCATGGATCAGTACACAACTTTCTCTTCGTCTTTTTGCAAACGCTAGTTTCAGTGAAACCAAAAGCTCAAATCTAGGGACAATTTTTATCCATTATCTTAATAGAAGGTCTGATTAGGTATATCCAACTGTGTTAATCTCGAATATAACAAAAATAAATTAAAACACAAACATACCACGTCTCCAATCTCTCCCCCTTATAGCTAGCTATGCCCGAACGAGTAGCAGCCGCCGCCTCTCACGAGCAACGATCCCAACTTTCCTTTCCCAACACCCTCTTAGAATCCCTTCGGATTTTCCCCAGAAACAAACTACTTTTCTTTTCCATTTTTGCCCTCATCGCCCTCCCACTCTCACTCCTCCTCTTTTCTCTCTCCTCCTCCTCTCACTACCTCAAGTCTGAGATCCTCAGCCTTGAGTACCTCGCCGCCCAAGCCCACACTCGCTTTGAAGCCCGTCATGTCTGGAGAGAGTCCCGCGACTATGGTCTCTCGCTCCTCCGCCTCAAGTTCTTCTACTTCTTACCCTCTTATCTTCTTTCTCTCTTCCTCGCGGTCACCGCCGTTATCTCCACCGACGCCCTCTACCACCGCAAACCCATCACTCTACGAGCCGCCGTTTCCGCCGTTAAACTCACTTGGACGAGACCCTTTGCCACTTCGATCTGTGTTTACGTTGTTCTTTTATTGTACGCCGGTGTGGTGCGTACGTTAGCTGGGACCCTTGGTCGGACAAGTGCAGGGTTGAGATGGGTGATTAGGGTTGGTGGGTCGGCGGTGGAAATGTATATGATTGCCGTGTCGGCGATGGCCTTGGTGGTATCGATAATGGAGACGAGATTCGGGTTGGAGGCGATTCGGGTTGGGTCGGGGTTGATGGAGGGAAGGAGGTTTGGTGGATGGGTTTTGTCGGTTTTGTTGGGGTTGGTTACGGGGTGGATCGGCTCAAAAATGGAGGGTTTGATGATGGATGGTGGAGATTCGTCGGCGAAGTTGAGATGGACGACTGTGATGGGCATAGAGCAAGACTGGGAGAGGCTGGCGTTGATTGGACTATACGCCGTGGTGATGGTTTGGAGTTTTGTTGTAGTGACTGTTTTTTACTGTGAGTCCAAGAAACGGCATGTCGTTAGGGAGGTTGATGTGAATGATATCGATGAAGATGGCGAATTGTAAATTTTCTATTTTCTATTTTCTATTACTTTTTATTGTCTTGTGTTTAAGCCCCAAGGGATTGCAAGATTTAAGAATCATATTTTTTTCTTCTGTTTTCTTTTTAGCATATTGTTGCAAGAAAGACAAGTAGCAACATCTCATGTCAATTGTAACGGCCCTTTTATTTTCTTTTCTTTTAATCAGTCATATAAAAATTAGACCGAACCGAAAAAAACCGGCCAAATTTTTAAAAAACCGCCAGGTTGTCTTAAAAATCGATCAAGTTGTCTTTTCAAGTTTTCCTGAGACCCACGGTTTTTTAATAATGTAGGATCCACTATCTTTTTAATAATGTTAGACCAACCACCCACATTTAAGTTTCTTCCTCCTCTCTTAAGCCACGCACACCCATGATTGTTCATCCTTGTGGTTGTAAATCTTTAACTTTTGAGTTTTAAAATTAAGATTTTTTAAAAGTAAATTACTATTTTATCCTTAAAAATATTAAATTTATTTAATCTCAATAATAAATTATATTTGTCAAAATTTAGGTTCTTTATTTATCTCCTTATATTTTAACTGAAAATTTTTAATTATTATTGTTAGAAACTAATTATTATTTTTATCATAAATTTGTTTAATAAATTAAATTATTAATTAGTATATATACGTAATTTTGCTTAAAATAATTAAGAGTTTGTTAAAAATAATATCTAAACTATAAAGAATTATATTTAAAGGACATTAAAAAAGAAGTTAGAATACACTTAGAGTCTTTTATATTGATTTTCTTTAAATATACTTCAACTTTTACGAGTCTTTAAATAAATGATAATATAAAAATACAATTATTATTGTTATTGTTATTATTTAAATTTTATGTTAGATTCAATCTTAGTTTAAATTATTAGATTTATTATTAGTCTATTATTATTAATATACATTATTAGTGCATTTTATTTCAATAAGGTATTTTATTTTATACTATATTTTTACTTCTTATTTATTATATACCAGTTTTATAATGATTTAATACCAGTTGAACTTTTAAACTTTAAACTTTTTTTGACCAGTTCAATGTCCAGTCCAATTTTTAAAACATTGCTTTTACCTTGAAATTGTTAATCTCCTAGTCATGCAGTATTTCATGTTAGTTCAATGTGAATTAGAGTTTTGAAATGGTTTATTGGATTTGAGGTTTAATAAAGTATGATGAGCTAGCATGAAATAATTAAATTATCCCAATTGGCAATGGATTGAAAATTAAATTAGATTACTTGACTGGTATTCAAGTTTGATAATTGGATATCAGTTGGTTCTCTAGATAAATTGGCTGCCTCTCTTAAATCCTTTATTAGATCACAGATTTCTGTGGCTCAGGCTCTCATAGTAAGGAATCAAATTATGCTTGCTTTAATTCCTACTTCATTGAAGACTGAAATTATGCAAACTTCTCTCAATTTGGATAATGACATAATCATATGGAAGCATATCTTGAATGGTGTGTTCACCAATCAGTCCTACGGATAGTTTATTGCAAATAATCTACCTACTCTTCCATGGACTGATACAATCTAGTTTGGTCATCACCACCTTTGAGCTTCAACAACTTTATGGCTTGCCATACTAAATAGGTTACCTAATATTGACAAACTTGGAAGATTCATATACCTTACAAACTGGTGCACCTTATGCAAAAGAGATGATGAGACTCTAGAACACTTATTCTTCAGATGCGGCTATGTTAACAGCATTTGAAAAGCTTTATTACAAAAATGTTTGATTGCTGAAGGTTCAGAGGACTTAAACCAAATCAAAGAGTGTTGCACTAAAATAAGATTCTAGAGTAAAGCAACTAGATGGTGTTTCTGCATTGCAGGAAGAAGAAGAAAAGAAGCTGGGTTTGGAAAAAGAAATTGATAAGTACTATCAATTGCTAGACGATGCAACTAAGGGAGAGGTTGGCAAATTCTTGGAGAAAAATCCCAATGAAGAGAAGAAAACAGTGGAATCAGTTACTTTGAGCGATGCACCTTGGGCATGACAGTTAAGGTGTCCAGCTAAAAGACATTAAAGAAGCACTAAATGGGAGGTAGCCCATATAATTTCTCTTTTGTTTTTCAATTATTTGTTTGTTATTCCTTTTTAGTGAAACTCGATTTAATCTGTATTTTTTTTTGTGCAGAGACCTACTTTCTAATATCTTCTATTTGTCTTCCTCACAGCTGTTTTCCACTCTTTGATGTAAGATGCCATGCTCCACACCACATCAACGCAACCACCACCCATACCTTCGTATCATATTTTTATCCTTGTTCTTTTTATTATTTTTACTGCTTGCCAGTTTAATGTCTTTTAGTTTTAATGCTTGTTCTTGTTCGTGTTATTTTGTGTCTTAGATCCCTCTTTTACTGTTTTATATCACATTAGGAACAATGTGATATTTAAGTGTGGGGGGAGTATTAGTTAAAAAAATATTTATTATTTGTGTTGTGTGTTTGTTTTCCCATTTAATAATTAGAGATGCATGATCATGAAATAAACTCGATTGGGATTAGAAAAGCATAATATGAGTGAATGAGTATACTTACGTGCTTAGACTAACTGACTTGGACTTTGATTAAAAGGACATTAGCTTGTTGTGATAAATGAATGACGCTTTTTATTTGGTAAGAATTTAAGCTTTTTGAACTATTAAACACCAAATTCAAGTATTCTTTGTTAAGAGTGTTCTTTCATGATTAAGGAATTCTAGAATGTGCTTGTAAATACTAGTTGAGATCACATAATCTTATGCAAACGTTGAAATGATGAAAGCAATTAGGATTTACTCCTTTTGCTTAAAAAGCCACCATAATGTTACACTTAGTGAGCCCTTTTGAGCTTAATATGAACCATTTCTTTCTTTAAACCCAAAATGTGAGCCTGAACCTTAATTATTTAACTTTTTCATCATACCTACCATAAGGGCAAATTAAGCATTTGAAAGGGTATGATTGGGTTTAGGGGATAATTGTTTGAACAAATGTGGGAGAATCATAGCATATAGCTAGCTTTTGAGTTATGAATGGGTAGGGTTGTAATAATTTATATCTCTCATCTACATTTTTCTCTTTTAAACTTGATCTTGTTTTAAATAAATAAATAAACAATATAGTAAAAAAATCAAAAAGAAAGAAAGAAAAGAAAAAATAGTAAAAAAAGAAAGAAGAAAAGGAAATAGAAAAGAAAAGGAAGGAAGAGAACATAAGCAGAAAATGAAAAGAAAGAGGAGAGACATAAAAAAAAGGGGGAGTGCTAATCTTGTAATTGAGAGGAAAGAATTGAGTGTTTTATGCTTTATTGTACTGCATTGTTTTAAATGCTCAATTAGTTATGTGGTTTTAAACTTTGATTTTCCTTTTTCCTACCCTTAGCCCGACCCTATTACAACCAAAATAAAGACCTTCGGATTGATGTTTGTGTTTGACATGAGTGGTGGAGATTAAATTGGTAAGCAAGCTTATGGTAGATACCTTACATGAAATAAACGATAAGTGAATATATCCTACTGTTGAATGCTTGAGAGGATGGAGAGTGGAGTGAGTATCTGTCACACTTGTTAATGTTCTTTGAATTGAAGTGCTTGTTAATTTTAGCTAAGCGTGTGGAGAATAGTCTATTTATAGAGTATTATGAGTTTCAAGTTCTCACGTTGTGTTTATTGAATTGATCATTGATATCTTTGAACATTATTCGGGAAGATCGTTGTTTTTATTGTTTGTTCTTATATAGTCTAGTGTTCTTTATTTTTCTTGGGGATAAGCATAGTTTAAATGTAGGAGAATTATTATGTCTAATTTACTTGCATTCATATCTTGATTGTTCTTACAAATTATTGTGTTTTTAATCCAAATTTGAATGAATTGATTGAAAATGGTTGTGAATGTTGCATGAAGGTTGAAGGGAATGTTTTGTGAATTTTGCAATAAAAATGAAAGTTAACGTAATCGCCGTGGTGACTAAAGTGTATAAAATGTCACCACCGTGACAAGCTTAGTCACGGTGGTGACCAGCCCTCACGTAGTGACCCCCGTGACTACTCCTTTGCACTCACTATGAGTCTGACACATGTAGGTTTTGACGCTGTAACAACCCTACAACCCTAAACCTAGACTCGTGTTATAAGTAGAAAGGGAATGAGGCAAAAAAGAGAGGCGGAACTAAGAGCTGGAGAGTCAGCTAGATAGAGAAAAAGAAGGTGGATAAGAGAGTAGAGAACAGAGAGTAGTCAGTTGAGTAAAAGAAGAAGAATAGTAGAGAGGTGGAAGTAGTGCAAGCCTTCAATCATCTAGGTGAGAACCAAATAGAAGCAGAAGGCGAGAGCCAATGTAGAGAGCTTGAGAGTGGCAGGAGATCACCGCAACTCCCTCATCCGAACACTTGTTTGCTCATTCTATTACATCTGTTACATTATTTCTTTATTGTTTTTCTGTTAGTTGATAGACTTATACTCTGTTAGCTTTCAATAGTTCATTTCAATTCTCTACTTGGTTTATTGCTTTAATACTTCTCTTATACTGCTAAAGATGGGATTAAAGTATATATAGATGATGAATCTTGTTATTTCCAAAATGGGCTGATTTTTTTCTTGAAGATTAATGTAGATATTTTTAGTCAAATATGCATGATTAAGGATTATGTTGTTGTCTTATGTTTGCTATAGTTTCTCAACTGAATGGATGTAAAAGCATGACCAAACTTTGCATCATTTTGGTATTAAACGAAGGATCGAAAGAAGAAGTTTAATATGGAACGAGAAACTGTAGATGCTTAAGTTATGAATTAGACATATATTAACTTAAGTGGTTAATTATTAGTTGGTTTAATAATTACTTTGGATGATAAACTTGTTGAATAATTGATTAGTTTGTTATTTGAATCGATTTTAAATCTCAATTGGTAATTTTAGTAAGACAATTATCCAATCATTTCCCCTTAGTCATGCATAGGAGATTAAATTAATAAAATTAATTCTCAAGAGTTTCCCAAGTCGATTAATCTATTCGTTTTTGCTTCCAGTTAAGTTAGTTTACTTCTCAATTTAATTTTGGGATTTTCTTTAAAGCCTTCACTCAACAAATCAGGATAGAATGTTTAGGATTACATCTATTTTTATTTTTGTTTAAGGTTAATTTGAGTGGACCAATTTCACCTTCTTTGGAGACGACCCTGAGTAATCAACTACAACTACATCGTATACTTACGAGTAGGATAACCTAGGTATTTTTAGAACTTATTTTGACACAACATTAACAATTTCTTATCTTATGCGAGGAAGACACAGCTTATCAAATCAGTGCTCAATTCATTACACATTTACTGGAGTTCGCATATCTTCTTATCCAAAGTTGTAATCAAGACTGTGGAAAAATTATTTAAGAATTTCCTATGGAATCATTCCAGTGGAAATAAAGAGACAATCAAGGTTAAGTGGACAAACATATGTTGTCCCAGGGATGAAGGGGGGCTTAACATTAGCTTAGTTAAACTCTTTAATCAAGCCCTCATCCTTAAGAGATTATGGTGGATATTGGAAGACAAAAAATCTCTATGGATTAGATGGATCCATTCTTACTTTCTCAAAGGTAGATGCATTTGTGAGATGAGTTAGAATCCTTCTAACTCTTGCTTCTTGAACCAATTATTGCATTTAAGGAACTTAGTTTGAGATGATATCAAGTGCAAAGTTGGCAATGGGTTACTTACCACCTTAGGGTTTGACAATTGGTCAGGACAAGGTCCTCTTATCCACCATCTAACCTCATCAATGATCCCTCTCTTCCCTCTACATACTAAGCTTAGTATATTCATTTATGGTAACTTCTGGAGGTTTCTTGCTTAGCTTAGTCTATTGCAACCACAATATTCTCCAAATTCATCCCAAGAGGATACATTTTATTGGAAGAATCTTATAACTTTCAAACTATCAAACAAGACTACTATGGATATGCTCAGATTGAGGAATCCAAAAGTTGGTTGGAGTATAATCATTTAGCACAAAGTTCTTTCCCCCAAGGTATCATTTCTCTTATGGCTTATTATCAATAATCGACTTAATAGTGCAGATAGACTTTCTTACCTTGACATAAGTAGAAGTTTTGCTCTATGTTCTACAAATGATGAAACTAGAGATCATTTATTCTTCATGTGCTCAATTTCAAAATGCATTTGGGAATAGGTGAAACTAAAATGCTTATGGACTGGTTTTGATAATTCTATCTCCATCATTATTCATTGGCTAGCTACTCAAGCTTTTCCTAAGACTGACAAAATTGTCTACTTATTGGCTATGAGACTATGTGTGCAAACAATTTGGAAAGAAAAGAATGCAAGAAGGTTTGAATCCAAACGCAAAATTGTAGATGCACTTATCAATGGGATTTGAGAAATTATTTTACTAAGGAACCTTGCAATTGATTGTAGTTCCTCTTTACTCCTTTCTTTGAACCTCTAATCTGTTTACTAATTACAAAATAGAATTTTGTAGGTATTTTCAATGTGCTACCTTTGTTGTTGAGGGTTTATCCTATGAGCCTCCTTTTGGTGATGTAATTTTCATTATTTATTAATTCATTCCTTTTCCTTTTTCAAAAAAAAAAAATTCAGATGCTGCTAGATGAGTTGAATTAAGGGTGCATCTGTGGGTGGTAAAATCAATGTATATGTGGGTGTTGGTAAACATGTCTCCTTATCATCATCCCCAATTACCTCAATTGGAATATCAACCTCAAAGTTAGTAAGTTTGATTAACTTAGGCTACTTCTTCCCATGCATAAATACCTTTACTATCTTCATTTTTCTCACTTCAATTGCATTTATCAATCTCCTTATATCATTATCACTATATAGTGGCCTTAAACCATCTTCAAAGGACTCATGTGGGAATTTATAGGTAAAATCTCATGCTTCTACATACCCTAACCTTTTAGTCTTAAGCATAAAATCATCAAATGTATTCTTATCTACCTTACAATCAAAGTAATCTTTCCTTCCACCTTCATATACAATTTCAACTAAACCATCATACATTCATTGCCTAGTACATCATTGCTAAGTAATAATAGACAATCATTCATTTGTACATATCATCTTAATCTCCGACCTAGATATGCTGGTACTTAGTTACACAAAGTTATAAGTAGTGTAAAGTACCATTAGTTTAATTCCCCAGGGAAGCAAAAGAAGTAAAATATTTCAAAAGTAGAAGATAGTAGGTCACAAATGTGATCATTGCATAAAGTATAAAAAGTATTTCAAGTAATGTATTAATACTCTTTATTTAGTCCCGAAGTTTGAAAGCCCACTATATGGACAAATAACCTAAGTAAGTAAACAACTGAACAGGGTAGCTAGTGGAGAAATTGGTAATAGACAAACGCAATATTTAATAACTACGTCAACTTTTCTTTTACCATATGGAGTTGGTGAAACTCTTTGAAAAGTCAGTTTCTTAGATTAAGGAAAAAAAAATCAATAACAAATAATCTTATATAGCTCATTGCATATGGATACAATAGATTTGTAATCCACCAAGATTACCTTGAATTCTTTGATGCAATTGTTGGAAAAAAATGAACTCTAGTATGCTTCCCAATAGAAAGCCAATAAGCAAAAGCTTGAGGCTTTTTCTTTTCAAATACTCCCAATACTCAAGTGAGAAGATGAAGGTTTTTTAGTTAAGAAGTGAAATTCAACCTAACATAATAGATGAGCTCTGTGTATTTTCGAAATCTACTTTGTGGGATTAATAACAATATTACAAATGATGAGAGGAAGAAATAATTAAGATGTAGAAAGACTATACGGATGAAAAGTAAGATTGCACCAAAATGAATTGTGGAGTTAAAATTCAAATGTTTGATCCAAAGGAGAATACTTTTCAACTGTAACTTCTGTTTTAGGAGGACAACGTCATCTACCATAATCTCCTTCAACTAAGGAGCTGTGACAATTCCTTATTCAATTGTTCCAGCTCTTCCTTTAAACAACGTATTTCATATTGATACTTCTTGATAAGTGATTTCTTATTAATAACCTACAAGCCAGCAAATGTTGAGACTTTCAGAAATTTTGTTCCAGAAATCTAGATGACGAAGGAAAAAGATAGGACCTTACTCTGTGCAGCTTGAATTTCAATGTACTTTGCACGGTGGACAAATTTTAGGGTATTATGTGTCTCTTCTGAACTACCTGATGAAGGAGTTAAGCTGCAAAAGAGCCGTAATTTATCATGAAAAACAAATGGCTAAGAAGCAGTTTATTAAGTAGCTTTTGTTCTTATAGGTGCATGTATGACGGTACAATTATGTTACTATTTTCATATAGGAACATGCCGTCTAAGTACCTGCAGGTCATAGGAAGAGCATATAAATAAATATGAATGATTATCAAAAACCACCACCAGACTCAGTTCTAAAATGCTCAATAACGAATAAATAGTACTGAACCATAGGGATGGTATTCGATAGTTTTTAAAATTGAGGGACTAATGTAATAATTTATCAAATCAAAGGAGGGTGCTAAGAATTTAGTCCTTATTATTATATACAGCGATTGCTGCATAGGTTGTGATAGAAAATCTGGAAAATACCGAAATGGAAAGAGAACTAGCTTGTAAGTTGCAATCCAGTAGTATTTAATAGAAGAACAAATAACTGAAAATAGAAAAGGAAAGCTCTGGAATGAATTTATAGCTGGCAACTTTCTCACCCATCAACGTAAAATCTTCCAAGTTTGGCAGTTTGAGTATTGCTGTATCTAAGCTATCCTGGTATCTTTGGCAAGTGTAATGTACTGATTAATGTCTTTTAGCAACCTAGTTGAGACAAGATATTGTTGTTTCTCATGTTGTTGTTTGCTTGAACTATACGATGTCAATTGGCCCTGCCCTGATATCGTATAGTTTGATAGTAATATCTAAGGTGTATGACATATAATCTTACGTTGGCGCCCGAAGCATAAGAGAATGGTAGTTCACTACTTTTTAACACTTATTTCATTGGAAGATACGCATTTAAAAGTATGGAAAAGCAATGTGACATCTGTTGTTCAATGAGACCTAAACACAAGAAACACTAAAAGTACAGTTACTACTTCCTTTAAACGTTTCCTTCTAGGTAAAAATTCCTTCGTTACCATGTATAAACGCATTCTTCCTTGACAAACATTTGCAATCGAAATCTTCTTATGCATTGCCATTTTCAGAAATCAAAAGTAGAACTTCCCAGTGAATTGGTAATATCTTTCTTGTTTTAACTCTTTTTCGTTGAGGTTTGACTTATAGTGTCATGTTTCTTAGTTGAAGTTGAGTTTTGTGTACCCAACTACAGAAACGAAACTAAAACCTTAACATAAGTCCCCCAGTTCCCACATCAACCGATTAAATCAATCTACAGCTTCTTACTGTTGCTTCTGCATTTCCATTTTTAAGGAGTTCAAAATCGCCTGGATTTGTTGTGAAGAAGCTGTTGGGTATGCTGGGGTTTGTCTAAAGATCGGATTTTTTACTCGACCTTCTTCTTGGTGATGGAGTTGAAGAAGGATAATTTTGTGAGGTAAGTTTATGCTCGTTGTATCCGATCTTCGTTTGGCACTCTGTTATGTCCATGGAAAGTTGACCAGAACTTTCATTTTTTCTTTTTGTGGGCGATGGGGGGTGGTGCGTGAGTTGGTGGTGCCTTTTTCCGTTCAAATGTGTTTTCTTGGTCTAACTTTAGATTGAATTTCCATGTACTTGAACCCTGTCCTGTCCAGCTCTTTGTGTCTGGAAATTATTTTATTTGGAAGGAGAAGGAAGATGATTTTTGGTTGAGATGATGGTGACGTTTAACAAGTGTATAGTTGTTTGAGTAAATTGCAGTTTTAGTGTTCTTGGTTTTCTTAATGTTGTCATTTTCTGGGAACGAGACCTGTTGGTTTCCAAATCTGAAGTTGTGTGAGAAAATTTGGAACTTTTAGTAATTTGGTATCTGAAAAAACAAACAAACATTTTTTATCAAGTGGGTGCTGAATGGAAATCTCAAATTTTAGCTGCTAGGAAAAAGCGATTAAGCGAACAACATGGTCCATGAAGGATAATATACTTTATAAAACAGTTTCTGGACCATCTTCTCCTTAGATTAGAAGGTTACTGAGTACATACTGCTGGAATTGTATCACCTAATTAAAAACCTTGCTAATTGCCAAGTACAATATTCGGGATTTCATAGAAACTTGCCATTATATTCATGACCAAACTCTTGGACTCTTGATATGCATGACAGCTACCTTTTTTGAATTTTCTGTTAAACCATTTTGGGCCTGCAATTAACTATGAATTCTGTCATCATGTTTTTCCCTCATTTTCATAAAGCAATGTATCTGTTTGCATTATTTCTTCTTGTTGCGAATTGTTATGGACTACCTTGGAAAGAGGAGTGTATCAACAATTTGTTGGTATTTTGATCTGTTAGATTCTAATTTGATGGTAAACACCAGAAGACAAGTCCCTGGGGAAAAATGACCAAATACACCTTAAGAATTCATCTTCCACAGATAAAGTTTCAACTTCGTTGGTGAAAGCAGATGATGGGATGGATGGTGGTAGAAATAGGCTTCCTGAAACTTGCAAAGTTGGTAAATCAAAGATTTTTCGGGAGCATAGTGCACCGTGGCAAAATAGAATCCTTGATCCAGGAAGTGATATTGTTCTCCGGTGGAACAGGATCTTCCTTGTTACCTGCTTGATGGCACTTTTTGTTGATCCCCTTTACTTTTACTTACCTACTGTTGGAGGGGATGCAAATTCTTCATGTGTGGATACAGACTTTACATTGCGAATTGTAGTGACCTTTTTCCGCACTGTTGCAGATATCTTTTATTTGTTACATGTGTTCATAAAATTTAGAACAGCTTATATTGCACCAAGTTCCCGTGTGTTTGGGAGGGGTGAACTTGTAATGGACCCAAAGAAGATTGCTAGGAGGTACTTTAAAACAGACTTCTTCATTGATCTCACAGCCACTCTGCCTCTACCCCAGGTACGATTCTTTGACATGATGATGTTCTACAACCCAAAATCTGCCCCTTTTAAAACATGAATCTTTGTCTTTTTAAACATGAATCTTTGTATGATCTGGCCATTCATAAGGAACTCACAGTTTCTTCTTATTCTCTCCAGGTAGTCATCTGGTTTATAATACCAGCAGCAAGAAGTGCTCGGACTGATTACAACAACAATGCTCTTGCTTTGATTGTTCTGATCCAATATGTCCCTAGATTGTATCTGATTTTCCCATTGAGCAGTCAAATTGTTAAGGCAACTGGAGTGGTGACTAGGACAGCGTGGGCAGGGGCTGCATATAATTTGCTTCTCTACATGTTGGCTAGTCATGTATGTTTTGTTAGTGCTTTTCGTTTGCTTGCCATATACTGTTCCTGTGCTACAAGTTAAAAAGTTTCCCCCTCTTATTTTAGGTTTTAGGTGCAGCATGGTATCTATTATCACTTGATAGATATACGTCTTGTTGGAAATCAACATGTAAAAATGAGAATGAACCAGTCAGATGTCTCCCCAGATATCTAGTTTGTGATACTTTTGATCATAGTGATCGCAAGATGTGGGCAAACAGTACCAATGTTTTCAACAACTGTAATCCCAATAACAATATCAATTTCGACTATGGCATATTCGAACTTGCAGTGATGAAAAATGCTGTCTCATCGGACTTTATAGAGAAGTATTTCTATTGCTTGTGGTGGGGTCTACGGCAACTAAGGTATTCTTTGATTTCCAGTCAGTGGAATAATCAACCCTTGCAATGGGATTTCTATCAATGTCCTTTTCTTTGTTTTATGTACATGCAACAAAATTAACAAAGATATTATTGCTGTAACCATATGCCATCAGTCAAGATTGTTTGATTGTCGAGTCATTTTGGAAGAGTCTAATATAACAAATATACAATGGCACAATTGAGTGCACATTTTCAATTGGTATAAATTTACAGGAAAGTTTCATGTCTTTTTATGTTTTGGCCAATTGTAGCTACTAATATATGGTATGAGCAATTTGCTTTTTATCTCTTTTGGTCAGTTGTAGAACAGTTGTTATTAATTCATTTTAGGACTTTCACTGAATTCATAGGTGTGACAACAAAAGGAATTCAGAGTCTGAATGCTAGCCAACTGATTCAGAATGCAGAGTAACATAATATTAGATGAAACTATTTGAACTTAAAAGTTGGTATAATGAATGCATCTTTGAGTAGCTGGTACCACCAACTTAATTATTGTTGACAGCATATGTGCAATCTTTCCATTAGGATCTGAGAGGCATATCTATGATACTACTTTATTTTGTTAAGCTTTAAATGGTTTTGAACATGCTGATGTATGACATTGGTGAAAAATAGCAGCTTTTGATTTGCTGACAGTTGACAGAAAGACTTAACTGCGTGCCTGAAATTTGAAAGCCATAGAGATTATAGAAGTATAACAATTCATATCTTCCGCTGCCTCATTTTCAGTTCATATGGGCAGACTTTGGTGACCAGCACATACATTGAGGAGACGTTATGTGCCATTCTCATTTGCATCTTGGGTCTGGTTCTCTTTGCCCATTTGATTGGTAATATGCAGGTATTATACAATATACTTTACTGAAAATCAAAGGCTTCGACGTCCTTTCTTTTGTTTTCTATTGAAAAATAAAAATGTTAGTATGAAGTTTCGTGCTTTAAAACAATAAAATTGTTTTGGTAGACATACCTTCAATCTCTTACTGTGAGACTTGAGGAATGGAGACTTAAGAGAAGAGATACAGAGGAGTGGATGAGGCATCGTCAACTTCCTGAAGATCTCAAAAGACGAGTTCGACGATTTGTTCAATATAAGTGGCTTGCTACTCGTGGAGTGGATGAGGAATCTATCCTACGTGGGTTGCCTGCTGATCTTCGTCGTGATATCCAACGCCACCTTTGTTTGGACCTTGTCCGACGTGTACATTTCTGCTCTACTATTTTAACCTTTTTCTTACTATTGTTTAACGCTTCAGAAATCAGAAGCCCTTGAAGATTTTTAGCTTATGCAACTAGGTATTCCATGTTCCTTTTGTTGCAATTTACATGAGTTCTATACCCTTATCAATTAAGGATAAATAATAATGATAAGCAGGGAGTTCTATCAATGCATGCCAACCAAATAAAGTCAACTAAATTGAACTTGGGGTAATTGGACACGTCCTTTAATATACATTAAAGTCTTGTACTAGCGGACAATCTTGCATGTGTTGTTTAGTTGTCAAAATACATTGGCGGTCTTTTGAAAAGTTCTGTTCATGTATCCAATCATGACTGGTTTCATGTTCAATTGTGATTGACAGTTTAATTAAGACTTATGCTCCCATCCAAGCAGTTTCATGGAGTTTTTGGATTCTGACCTTTGAATCAGATGCTACTGGGTACTCAGTAGTATATAATTAAGGATCTAGTTTACCATCCTTGAGAATACGTGAAAAAGTTTCAGGAATACTAGTTCCTTTTGATTCAACTTCAAATCTTATCATCAAACTGATCTATCTTTGCTCAGGGTGTCCTATATATGAAAATCAGGTTCTTGACCATTCTGATTGAGATAACACTTTTGTGTAATTTTTGGATAACATTCTTAATTCTCCTCTTATGCAGGTCCCCTTCTTTTCTCAAATGGATGATCAGCTACTTGATGCAATATGTGAGCGTCTAATATCTTCTCTAAGCACTGAAGGTACATATATTGTTCGAGAGGGGGACCCAGTAACCGAAATGCTCTTTATAATCAGAGGCAGATTGGAGAGTTCTACTACAAATGGAGGCCGGACTGGTTTTTTCAACTCCATTACATTGAAACCTGGGGACTTTTGTGGGGAAGAGCTATTATCATGGGCTTTACATCCAAAATCCTCTCTCAACTTGCCTTCATCAACTAGAACAGTCAAAGCCTTGAATGAAGCTGAAGCTTTCGCATTGAGAGCAGAAGATCTGAAGTTTGTTGCAAACCAATTCAGACGCCTTCACAGTAAAAAGCTGCAGCATACTTTCCGCTATCACTCTCATCACTGGAGGACATGGGCAACATGCTTCATACAGGCTGCTTGGCGTCGGCACAGAAAAAAAGTAATGGAGCATAGTCTGAACACATCAGAATCCATCAACTATGATGACAATGAGGCTGATGAGAAAAGGGAACAAGAAGGGGACAACAAGGTTTCAGATGGTGGTTCAGGTTATTCTCAGAGAAGAACGAATTTGGGGGTGACAATTCTAGCGTCAAGATTTGCTGCAACCACAAGAAGAGGAGCTCAAAAGATCAAAGATATGGAGATGCCAAAGTTACAAAAGCCTGAGGAGCCTGACTTCTCTGTTGATGATGAGTAGTTTTGTTAATCAGAATAGGGTATATACTATATACTACTACAGCTATACCATGTCACATGCTTATCAGAAAACCTACTTAAGAATCTGGAAACCTAACTAGAATATCATCTCATTTAACTACATGCTAAGAACTTAAGGGGAAAAAAGATTTTTGGGGTCTACATTCTTGTTGAGAAAAGAGGGGAGAATGGGTTTGACAATTCGTTTTTGTTGTATCCTGAATTATACGTGCAATATTATTTATGATGCTATATCTTTGCAAGCTTCGCAAATATTGATCTGAACAATCAGCTGTAGCGCTCATTCATGTTAAGGTTTTAGATTCATTTGGTTAGTCTATCCCTTGTGTAATCACTCGAGTATGGTTGTATCTTTACATTTTATATTGAAGTTACGGTATACGTACATGCCGAGTACTGGGTATTTGTTTCCTGTACAAATATCTAGCACAGAATCGATAGCCTACTGTCTTCTGAAAGGACCGTGGGGTGCTTATGCAGGTCATAAAGATGTGGTCAACGACGACTCCACTGGAATACAGTCCTTGTTGGGAAATTATGATGAAATTCAATTCTACTTGGTAGTAAAATTAATTTATATTTTTTGAAAATTTTAAATTTTATAATATGATTAATGTCAGTATAAATGTAAATTGCATTCTGTTATCAAATTTGATCTTTTTTCTTACATTTTTCTTTTATTAAATTTCTAAGACAAGTTCATCACTACTATCATTGTAGTCATACATGTATGTAATTTTTAACTGTATCGACATAGACTAGATTAGAGAACACTACAAGTTGAGTAGAGATCGGTAAGTGAAAAATATTAGCCCTCTTAGAACCTGTATATATTTTTTATAATACGACGTACACCTTTTGGTAATTTAGTTGTAATATATTTTAATTATAATTAATTTTAATCAAATAATAATTGAGCATAAATAACTTCCAATTTCTATTGTTGGTCTTTATTGATGAAGTTTCTTATTTTTGATTATAAAATTTATCAAAAATAAATTACCTATTATTTCTTCAATCATTCTTTATGTGTAGTCGTTAGATTCTTAAATATGTTAACAATAGATACAAATTATAACTTTAAATTGTATTTAAGAAATTTCTTTAATTTATCATTAATTTTTTAATTAAATAAAAATATCAAAGTAGTTTGACTAACATTTCATATATAATTTTTTTACATAATTTGATCTTTTCATCGTACAATATTCCAGTTCGATATAGAGTAAAAGAAATCAATGTTTACTCTAGTTGAGTATAATTATATTAATTATATTAATAAAATTTGAAAACTATTTTACAAAGTGTCGTTCTAACCTGACTAAGAAATTTTTTAATAAATACTAATTGAAAACAAGGGAACATTGTCCCTAATCACTTTAAGATGATGAATCTTATATTGATTACTCAACTATCTCTATATAGTTCATACTATATTTAATGATTATGGATTGAGCTACCAAGGATAAGTCACAAGTGGTACCAAAATATAATAATCCTTATATGAGATACTTTATAGATTTCAAGTCAAAAGATCACTTTTAGAATCATTATACCAAGAATTTATATAGACATATGAGAAATGTTTAAATAGAATTCTCATATCAAGTTAGTTCAGTGAAATATGTTCTCTAATATGCATTAAAACATTTGTTTAAGTATCTATATTCTTTAGTATATGAGAACGATTACTTTTATAAGGAAGAACACAAAATGCGATAGTCTTTATACTCTATTTATATCCAATCTCAATAGAATAACAATTATGAACAATTTAAGGATAATACATAAATACAATATGAATCTCATAATTGTAATATCATCATAAATTTATTTGCAATGTACATTTATCTCATGGACGTTATCTTATACATTGGTTAATTAAACAAATATGCACAAGATAAAGAATATCTTTAAATAATTATTTCGCAAAAATTACAATCAACTGATTGAATGTAGAGTATAAACTAACAATCCTATGAGGTCATCTAAAGGATTTCCCATATTTTAATAACAATTGTAATGCTCATAGAAGAATAACATGTTTACATTGTTTTTGTTCATATTTTGAAATGGAAAAAAGTTCCTTTAAAATTATAATTCTACCAAGTCTTGTTTCTCTTTCTACACATAAAATTCTTGAAGATATAAACATTCTAGAAGGCATTTTAAGATCATACGAGTACCATTGAATGATACAAAGATGGGGGCTCCTGAAAGTAATTGTTTCCATTAGTCTAGAGTAGACATCTAAACTCAACTCTTTTAGAAGAAGATACAGTTCAAAAGTTCATAATGACATTAAAAATTTACCAAATTCATGTGAATTTAAATAACAAGCAAGTATTGCATGACCCTTTTTTAAGATTTAGACATTACATTTTTTAGATATTTTAGATATTCACCTTTAAACTCTTAACTGAAGCAAAGTTTCATCTTACAATCTTTTGATTTTCTCTCTTTTTGATCATCTTTTTAGTTATTGAATGTGGGTTGCTACTGTCAGTTAGAGGTTTAACTGATGTAATTTTGAAATATTAGGATTTTTTGTACATTCTAAAACGTTAAAGTTTAAGTTTTATTTCGCAAAAGTATATTTTTAACTTTGATATGTTTATACTAAAATTCAAGTTAAACCCTAAAATTTTATAACATCCAAAACAACCATAACATTTCAAAGTCATATAAATTCCCAAAATAAACATAATCTTTTATGGGGTTATACTTCTTCCAATTAAGAGTCACGTTAATGTTAATGTGACACGCTTTTATTTTTTATTGCTTATATTAGATCTATACTGCCACATAAAATCCGTGTGATACTATGGTCCTACTTAATTTAAATCATAATTATCTCAATTATCCCTAATTTCATATTAATCTTAACAAATTAATTAGCTTTAATTAATTCTAGTGTGATGTGTTGCAAAACTTCTAATACCTTTCATTGTTTTTCCTATTACTAAGATGATTCTTCTTTTAATCTTTAAAGGTTACTATAACTACTTGTATGTGAGATGCTTTACTACCATAATATGAAAAAAGCTATGCTAGATGATCCACTTTCATTGAACAAAGGAACTACACTTAAAACAAATTTATTGCAGTACGATAAAGCCAAAGAAATGTTAAATGATCTACCCACTAACATACTTAATAACCCATCAACCATGTTTATTGTGATTACTGATGGTTATTAATGGTTTTATAAGAAGACAATGTTTTGGGTAGTTGATAAAGATTTGAGGCAACTAGGCTTTAAACAAGGAGGCTAGGGTTTCCATAAAAGAAGAAAGCTTTTTTTTGGCAATGAAGTTACTAATCTAAAATTAGGATTAGGTTAAATTAAAATAAATGTGAAACTAGAATTATTTAGGTTTAATTAAGATTAGTTAAGGTTAATATTAAATTAGAGTTAATTAGGATTAATATAAAATTAAGGATAATTGAAATTCTTACAGTTTAATTTAAGTGAGTGGGACCTATATTACCACTTGGCTTCTACGTGACAGTATGGGTCCTATATAAATAATAAATATAAAAAAATTGTGCTACTTAATTATTAGAAATATAATATAATTAAATGTTTGGTTAATTTAGAGCTAAATTTAAATAGGACTAAAATGTTAAAGTTCTTTTTTAATGCTTTAAAATGATAGGATAACTAATGTTTTGGTACAAATATTATGATTAAAAATATAATTTTTCCACCAATATTTTAGCGTAAAAGTAATTGTTTAAAAGGGACCTTTGTACTTATTTTAGATCAATGAGTGTGCTCCATTTCTACATTATGTTGCACCCTAAATATGATTAATGGGACTGCAAAGAAAATAATATTGGAGGAGCCAAAACACAATATAACTTCAAGCAACTCTTCCATAATTATAAAATTTGCAGACTTGCAATCTTTTTAAGAAGGCAACACAACATTATCTCGACTACATTTGATCCCCATTTCCCTGACTTTTTTTACTATAGGGAATTCTCAAGTTATTGATAAGGCAACATATAACAAAGGTCTTCCAAGTATGACTTTGTAAATATACATTTTTATATATAACATAAACTCTATGACAATGGTAAATTATAAGGATGGCTCATCCAAAACTACTGGAAGGATAATTTTTCTTCATATAAAAACTTGCCTTTTGCAAAGCCTTGTAGGGGATCTAAAGCAATGTAAAGATGCCCAGGCACCAATCTTATTGACTTGAAGGCTTAATATAAAACTTTAATTCATAAAATAAAATGTCAATTAGAATGCCATTATCAATCAATATACATTTCACATAATAATTACCTATTAAAGCTAAAATGATCATTGTTGGGTTTACATAACTATGAATTTCGAAATCATCAAAACAAATTTTTACAGTCTCTCTTGTAGCTTTGTGAATATTTATGTCACTTCTTTTTTGCGGTAAGGCTCTTTCTTAAATTGTGATTTTGTCATTATGTGCTCTCTTAAAATCACAAATACATCACCCCGGTTATGGCTCTTCCTTGGTTAGCTCTTTCTTCTAGAGCCCTCAATAACTCAATTGTTCTTATTTTTGGGTAACCTCTCTCTTATTGCCTTGTAATTTAACGAATTGCCTTAATTCCCTGTACAAAAAAACTCTTCTACAATTTTCTTAAGTCACAAAAATTTGTAATTTTATGTCTATAATCATAATGATATCTAGCTTAGTACTTTGTCAAAAGGCCTTATAAAGCATAGGTTTAGTTGAGTCCACAAGATAATTGTTTTGAATGTGATTAGAGATTACATTTGAAGAAATAGGAAGTCGTAAAATATATATGCCACCATTATGACTTTCATTACTTTGACTTTTACCTTATTTCTTTTGTTTCAACCTACTGACATGATTACTCCCCTGTAAACCTTTTTTTTTTAATCCCAACTTGACTTTATTCATGAGGAAGGCATTATGTTTGGTGGGTTGCTCAAGCTAGCTCTTCTTTTATTAAGTTTAAATACTTTTATGCTTGAACTTATGTTTCATCCACAATCACCACCTACCTTTTATATAGAGAGGTTTAAAGTTGTTGATGAGGTATCAAGCTCTTAAAGAATGCAATTACAATAATGGTTGTGTCCAAATTAAGGATTTGTGTTGCTTTTAGATTGAACCATTGTAAATGTATATAGAGTGATTGCTTTATGTTGCAAGAATTGGAATAAGAGGAAAAACATAGGAAAGACAATGACTAATGTAGAATGGCTTAGCTTTATACTTGGAAATAAATGGCTCATAAGATATAACTTTAAGCATAATAAAAGTGAAAGCAACACAGACTGAGGCCTAAAAGTCAATTTTCCAAGTCTATAAAAGATTCCTATATAATTCAAGATTACTTAGGGTTCCAAAGGTCTAAGTTTCGTGTTTCTTTAGTTTCTTCTCTTAAATCCTTAGGAAAGTGAAAGCTTCTCACTTCTTAACACCTACTATTGCCAAGAAAATGAATATTTTTCGTTCCAAGACCTATTGATGGAGAACCATGGGTATGTGAAAGACAAGAAGAGAAGCATACATGGTGTGATCTGCCATAGACGATAATGAAGTGTTAGAACTGGGGGACGTTGAATGTTTGTTGTTGTTGTTGTTGT
>JAOQMM010000172.1:10949394-10959761 GCA_027563515.1 Erythroxylum platyclados | reverse complement strand
GGTTTTAATCCACATTGTTGGGTTAGGGTTTTAATTCCGTCGAAGCTATTGTGTCCATCAATTCGTTATTTCCGTTTGCGTTTCCGTGTGTTCCACATTCAAGGGATAGATCCAGGACTTGTGTTGTCGTGAGCCTAAAAATTCACATCACTCCATCTTGTTGAAGGTTCTCTAGGATAAGTTCCTATTGAGTCTCGCATCACCTACTTAAGGAGAACCATGATTGAACAATTGGTATTCAGTCCATAAGCATAAACTAGACATTTCAAGAGAGCAAACATGATAAGTGATTCTTAAAATTGAATAGGAAAATGATATGATGTTGCTTAAAGAAAAGTCTCCTGTGGTTTACTAATACATCACACTAAAAATGTTTTACATACTTTCACAGATTATAGAGTAAGCTTCAATTCATTTCATTTAGCATTAGTCAATAGGCAACTAATAACAATTAATAAACAATAAGAATAATTGTTCACAAAAATTAGGCTAAAATGCTACCAGGTGAAAGCATGTAATTTCTACACCTTCACTTAGCATGCCATCTATATCCTGAGCATCATCTGCAACATTATAGAGCAAACTTCAGTTCAATATGACATACAAAGAGAAGATTCTAAGCTAGAATTCTGCGCGAAATTGGAAGCTTGAATGTTAACTTCAGAATCAATCAAAATCCACAAATTGTTTTATTACCAAAAAGAAAAAAGAAACATGAATTGTTTTGAATGGATGGATTCAGATACGAGGAATTAGATCCATCGTCTACTTACATTACTTGAAAAGTAAGAGCAAAGATATCACAGGTAAAGACCCCCAAGAACTAAATGTCAAATAAGAGACTACAAATGGAAATGATGAATCATTTCTTCATGTCATTTGTGGCAATGAAATAGAGAAATAATGCACAGAGAAGATGTCCCAGGGAAAAAGAAAGAGATACAGACAAAAACACAAAGGAAGTGTAAATAATGATCGATTAATCAATGAGGTTAAAGCAAATTGAATAAGCAAAACCTTTAAGAAAATGCAATATCCACAATAATCAAGTACCAAAACAAACCATGTTCAGCATATGGACTATAAATAATGCTCTACACAAATAAACAGGATTAAAGGTTGCATAACAGGATCAATTTCTGGCAAGTCCACTAAGGAGAAACAAATAAGCTTCCTATATAAATCTATGACTCTTCAAAACAAAAGGTGATATACGTCCATATACTATGAAAGGATATGCATGGAACCTTTCCACAACTTAGCCACAAAAAGCCAAAAGGACACTCTAGAAATGCCAGATCAGGTTATCTACTTTAGGAATTCTATTATATGAACCGGTTTGAAAAAGTTTGCAGAGAGGGAATTGCCTATCTGAAAATCAAATGTAGAAAGTTATCATTTATCAGTTCATATCAACATGACTACTTCATAATAACTGCCCTACAAAAATACATAAATTGTATGGGTTCTTAACTAAAGTTATTATCACTTGGTGTAATTGTTTTTACCTCTATTTTAAAGATGAAGAGGTCTTTAAAATTTAGAATGAATATCATTGAAAATAAGATGTAAATTTTAAATTCATTTGTTTATTTAAGTCCAACAGGAATCAATGACATGATCACTCCCTACCACTGAATTCAAGGATTCTAAACAATTTTAGCTTGATGGACTCTAAAATATATTACAACTTGTATATTGATGGGAAATAATTATATCAAAATATTTCTTTTATTTATTTATACTAAGCTCCTCCTCTAAACCCCTTTATACTCTTTCGTCCTCTTTCACATGTCATTTCCATCCTCAATTTTCGGACTGGAATCACAACTCAACCACTCCAATCTATTTCTCCTTATGTTCTTATGTGTGAATAGTTCTTAATATTTTGCACCTAGTGACATTAGTAACATTACGTATGATATTGCTCACAAGTTAATACAACTTCTGTTCTTTTCTAGTTATATATTCATGGGTGAATATTTGCACTTCCACTATGGAGAAAGATAGATGAAGAAATATCCATGTCTTGTCGTAGACTAAGCGAATAAATATAATTGTTCTGATTCTAAACATGCCTTGAGAAAACCAAGATAAGGAAATGCTTCTCTTAATATGATTATCATATCTCGGCATCTCGTTTAAAAAGAACCCAGGGATGTTAGGCCTTAATTAGAGGTTATTAATTAATCTTGATGAATTTTTCGTACTTCATTCTTTTGAATGTGAGCAGAAAAAGATGGAATCTAACATAACATAATTTGTATTATGAATCGTAATCTTACATAATTATTTGGGAAGGCGTTCATGGCTTGGAGTAAATGAAAGAAAGCCCCTCCATTATTTATTTGATGCAGCCATGAATATAACATTATTGCACGTCCTCTCATAGTTTTGCTTCCTGATCAGGTCTGATCAACTCATCAGCACTTTCTCTTGTTCACATTCAATTTTAATTTTGACCTGTAACGAGATTTTGATATTTCAGATTCATTGGATGCGTCGCCTCCTTTATGTAGAAAATGACATTTTCCTGGCTCACCTATAACATTATGCAAATTGCAAATCAAGGAGTCCACCTCGTGAACGTTTAGAGAAAAAAAAGAAAAGAAAAGAAAATCATCAGACTACCACTAAACTAAAAAAGCTTTAATTTTCTCTTCTTTCTTGTAGTTAATTAAGGTGGGGATCAGTTTAATCAACCAGTTATAGTTAATCCAAATTGAAATAAGTCTACAGAGTTATTATAGATATAGAATAGAAAAATGAAAAAGGTCTTGATTCGAGAGAAGGGCCTGATTCTAGCTAGCATTATTGACAAATGTAACCTTCAATGGTTTGATGACTGGATGCACATGCAATCGAGGTCACCGGTAATCAAGCTTCTTTCGGCTTTTCTATCAATCGTCACTTTCCTGATGTTAGACTTTGAGAACCATTTTGCAGGAGTTAGGGGACAGTTCGGGTTATTACGTTACATGCACACATGCATTAATTATGCGGCGTTGGAATTTCATGGAACTCCTGTCCTGCCCTTTCAGACTCGCTAATGGATGAAATATCTTGATAGCTTTTTGAATGACAGTGAAGAACCATTGAAACGTGTATGTTGATTCAAAGACGTACATGTATATTCCAGTTGCACTTGGGAAACAATACGAACGAGACTCTAATATCTGAAAATTAGAGAAAAAGACAATACGAGACCATCACCTAAAAGTCATATCTTTTGGTGTCTACCAATCCGGTTCGAGAATCCTGACTGTTTCCAATCCACCGTTGCAGAATTTCATACATTTTACGTCCAAGTGTTCATAGCCTTACACGCGTAAACTTTTATCTCTATGTCAGTCATGTCACATGCTCGCTAGCGTCTACTTGCTGGGAAGCTTCACTGTTACCAAGTACCCATAAAATATTTTATAAGAATTCCACCTTTTATTAAATGATTAAATTATTATTTTAATAGCAAATCTAAAAAATATTAAACAATAAAGAAAAGGCTACCGGGATGCCTGTACAAAAAAGGCCAAAAACAATAACAAGTTCGCTAATCGACCTACGCCGCTTCTCTTACTCTTTTAACTGTCCTCCTCCTCCTGTTTTCTGTTCAAAAGTAGTCTTTTAACATATTTACATCTCCATCCAAATCACCAAGTGAACCTCTAAAGATCATTTCCTGCAGAATTTTCCATCGGAAATACTTACAACCCATTAACCACTACTCTGATACTACTTGACAGCGAATCTCCATGGCTGCGGCTATTCGAATTACTGTCTAGTCCAAGTCGAACAACCATGGACTCCCGGTGGGATATGGGTAACCGTAATTTGAGCTGCTGAAAGCTTGGTACCAGTTCCTTCTCTGTCCATTCTTCTAAACCTGTTGGGCCCGACCATAAGCCACCTATAATATTCTGCATCGCCTCTTCTTGTATTTCGATTGGAATCCCTTCACTGATGATGGTGGAGAACCTTTTGGTGATACATTTCGTGATATCACTTTTAAAAAGTCCAAAATCCAATGGTTTGAAGATAATTTCATCATCTACAAAATTGAGCAGCTCACAAGACGCTGTTGAAATTGCTGGAGTGAGGAGTCTGTTATTAAGAACATGCTCGTCTTCGTGATCAAATGTAAGATCACTTGAATTCCGAGAACCGTCCGCTTTATCTTCTTCAACATCAGCAGCTTCGTTTAGATCAAATGACAGCCCTGACCCTACTTCCTTCCTTGGCTTTGCAGACTTCTCTTCATGCAACCAATTGGCTCGGCGTTTTCCTGTTTTCTCAGAAACGGAAAGACTTAGTTGCCAACCACCACTTACCAAACTAGCAAGCTTCTTTTCATCGAGTGATGCACCATTTGATAAGAATTTGAGATTATCTGGCAACCAATTTGCAGTTAGAATAAAAACAACATTCCCAAGACTGATTTCACGGCCATGGGAATCTGCAAGTCGACCTCTTTCCATTGCCCGCTTTATATTTCCTCGAAGAAGTACATCCACTTCATCAATGTCCTCTAAAATGATCACCGAGAAAGGATTCCTCCTAACAGTCTCTGCTATGCGATCCAGTAGTGTTTTACCACGAAAGTTTACATCAGATTCTCCATCCTCCCGCCTTGATCCAAGAGAAATCACTATTGGATTGGCACCACATACTAGTTCTGAAAGAGTCGAAGCCATCTTCTTCTTGCCAAACCTGTCCGGACCTGTGAACAGTAGCCAAATGTCACCCCTTGATCCAGCACCCCGCCGTTTTCCATTTCCCAGTTTGCATTGCGTCACAGTTGCAGCCAACGCAGATGCTGCTTCTCGCTGCCACCATACCTTATCAATAAGACCTTTCAGTAGCTTCTTATACGAGTCAACATTTACTGAGCTTACTAGTTTGTCACTCTGTAATTCGTACAACTTATTTTGTGGTTCGGAGTTGACGCACCCCAAAAAGTCTTTAGTGCGCTCCCCATGGATTTTCTCTGGAGTAGTACCAATCACCTTAGGCCGCCCAAGAACAAGGTCTGTCCTGACAGGGCTTCCAGGTGGAGGAGATGCTCGTCCAGATGGTTGGCTGGACAGCAGATTCGGGTTTAATTGCAAAGACCCACCCAGGTTTCTATTTAAACTCAAATTGGCCTGGAAATGTTGTTGGGGGACAGAGGTTAGATTGGACATGCTTGTCATTGCAAGAACTGGTTGGCCAGTTCTCTCGGAGCCAACAGTGGGCTGATGATGACCAGGATGAATGCGCAAGCATGTTTCTTGCCATTTTTTTTGTAATTCTAAGCTTTTGTGCTTCAAAATCATGTCTTGATTCTTATTCTGCCACAAATACATATCACAAATCAGCTCCTGAATGAAAACATACATCACTTATTTCAGAGAATGAGAAGTTGAAAAGATTGTTTATCATGGAAATATCAAGTTGTATTCTTGCTTACTAGAGTCTGATCCTGGGTCTTAACATCACCCTCTTGAAACTTGGCATTTTTCAACCAGAGTGGCAGAGCTGTTGTTGTTTTTGATTCAGAAGTTTTCTCCAACTCCTTAAGTGCAATTTTTGCTAGCTCTTGCTCATAATTCTGCATGCATTGAGGGCAAGAACTAAGTCTTAAAGCAGGATCCAAGTTCTCGGAATGACGCCTTCCTACAGTGGTAATCACCGTCTGGAAGCCCTTCAAAGGCGACAAAGATTCAACAGAACTGCTAAGAATCCCGTTTGTGCTGAACCTGGGTACCAACAAATGCAAAGCAAAAGAATCATGCCAAATTCCAAAACTACAGACACAAAGCAGACCTCCAAAAGAACCGTAATATCTATCATATAGGCAATGACTCGGTAAAAAATCAAGTGAGACCGAGAGCTTTCGATTCCAGATGTAACTGTGCATTTAAGACATCAGAATTGTCCTAAAGCATCAAAATTTTCAAGTTCCAGAGCTCTGGAAGATAGATTGGAAAAATTAACTTTTCCAAATAATATCTTCACATATAAAAAACAAAGTTTAGTTTAATAGTTCAGAACGAAATGCACAAACCAATAATTAAAAAAGAATAACATACCTTGAAAAAATTCCTGGGAGAGGTGCTCTAGCAGCAATGGGCACAGCCTGCAAATCCCAATCCTTTTCCATAGAAGGATGGTAAACTTGGCACCTCAAATACGTCTCACATGTAGCATTTCCTATCAGCCAAACCCTTCCACCACCACGAGCTTCTCCAAACCTCGTCAAAAGCTTCCCCATCTCCGTCACAGCAGTCCGGCTTACATCCGACATAAGCTGCTGTCTCTGCTGTTGAATCCCACCAGCAACACCACCTGGAAAATTCACTGGCTGTTCAACAAGCCATTTCAAATCACCCAAATCAAGAATCACACCTCCACAATCCATATTTCCCAACCGAGCCTCAATCAAACTCCCCAGTTCCACAATCTTGGAGGGCATTTGGGGTTTATCTACAAACTCTTTTTCCAAATGAACCACTTGAACGTTCTTTAGTACGCCCTCAACTGTTTCTTTACCCTCAATACTCTTCAAAACCTCCTTAACGACCATCTCTGGCTCTGATTCCCCAACCAAAACAGGATTTCTCTTCTTGGTCCTTAACAGTATATCAAAAACACGCTTAACCTCATCATTCCTCTGCTGCCCACCAGATTGTGCTGCACTCGCTTGTTGCAATCTCGGGTTCACATACAAGTTCCGATTAGCAGTTGGTGCAGGCACTGGAACAGCTCCAGGTGTGCGAAATCCCAATCCAATTGTGCTTTGATTAGTTGTAGAAGAACCGGAATTCGAAGAAGAATTCAGAGATCGCTCAATTGTGGCCTTAACAGCAGGACTCGAGAAACTAGCTTCTCTCATAACTCTACTCACTCCCGGGTCATCAAGTATCGATACAATAAGCTGCTCAAGCTCTACTTTAACTGCTAATAGAGGCTGCTGTTGCTGTTCAGGGCATCCTCGTCGTTGATGAGCCTGAGCTCGCTTCAAAGCCGCCATCAATGCATTAGAGATTGGTGGGTCGTTATCGGGAATCTGTGCAGTTGGGAGTCGTTCAAGAGCGACGCTGAAGCAGAGCTCGAGAGCTCTGCACTGAAGAGGATGTGAGGAATTGGGGTGAGATTTGATGCAAGCTTGCCGGAGAAACCCCGACGGCGAGGCCAAGAGCGTCGCTGCCACATGGAGTGGTGTGGTCTGGCCGTGATTACGTCGACTCGCTTCAGCGATTGATTGGTTCAGTACGTTTGAGGCTTCTGGGGTTAAGGTCTGCTGGATCGTGCTGAGACCTGCTCTCATTTCTAACGATAAAGTTGCGATCTTTAGCCGTTTCCTTTTAAGACAACAAAAGGTTTCAACGGATTGAGTTGGTTTTGGTTTGGTGGTAAAGGTGGACAAATTGGCAATTCATCAGGGAGTGGGGCTGAGAAGAGAGAAACTCGGCCAAGAGTTCGTGAGTACTGGAATGAAATCAATCAGGCAAAACAAAGCATCAAGAGAAGTAGCAGAATTTAGCTTTTCAAGTCTCTCAAACCTTTCTTCTTCTCTGTATCGGGATTTATCTATCTATCTATCTATATGTCAAACTCTTCTCTCTCTCTCTCTCTCTATCTATCTATCTCCAAGCTCTAATTTGGACAGTGTGTATATGTGTCACACACAAGAAAGCTGAACACTATACAAGAATTCAACGCGAAAAGGAAAGATCAGATCCCCTCCGTAGTAAGAACTAACCCGTTCTTTTCTCTGCCTTTTTTCCTTTCCATCTCTCTCATTCAATAACCAAAATATCCCAACAACCAAAGTGGTTAAAAACGCGAAACCATTAAAGCTTTGTCACAAAAGAAGAGGAATAGTTGAAACCTGAGTCGGTCTCAATGTTTTCTACATCTATTACAAAGAAAACAAACAAAAGGTGAAGTAAAAATCACGTCCTGGTGTCCAAAGAAGAAAAGGGTAAGCACATGGTAAAGAAAGATAAGAGAAAGAGAGAATTTCTGGAGTAAAAACTAAAAAAAGTAGTATGAGCTTTGCAAGGATTTCTGGAATCTGATTTGCTTTTTGTGTATTTTAATTCATTAATGTACTTTATTCTCGCTCTACAGTACACTTTGCTTTAAAAACCCTCTCTTGTCTGTATTCATATTTCATCGTGAGATGAGACAGATAAAATGGAGTGAAAGTTGCCATCTTTTCAGAAGATTTGGATTATTTGGAATGGTTTTAAGCTTTTCTTCATCTCTGTAGCCGGGAAGCATCTTTAGATGAACTTACCAAATAAATTTAAAAAAAGAAAAGAGAAAGAAAAAGAAAACCTGGCTCAACTCCACTTTGAAACTCGTTGTGACACGCTCCGGAATAACCGAATCTCAACAACCCCACATAAGTGAGATTGCGAAAAACGCGCGTGGAAATCAAGTAATTTTTTTTACCATTCACACGCAACGCAATCTCTAAGTCCACGCGTCCCTCCTGACCTTGTAAATTGTAATAATAAAATATACATATCCCAATTGCACCTGCTTTTACTACTCTGGGGATTATTCTAATAAAGCCGATTCAGTTCATTTTCTGTTGGAGTGCCATGATGATGAGATTCTTGGTAAAAAGATTGAAAATTTTTCTTCAAGTAAAAGCAGATTGTGAATGCTTAGACTTTCCGAACGAAATGCCACTATGTCCAAATTCCAACATCAACAGGCAGGAACACAAGAAATGGAGGAATCATTGTCAAAATATTCGAATCAATAGAGGTCAGGTAACCACTGTAAGATGACACTTAAAATTTAATAAAAATATCATTTTGTAAATATAAATATGAACAAAATTGACATGGGAAGGGAAAAAAAGAAAAGGTGAGACTCAGGCACGTATGCTTAACTTGTTCGAAGAGGTTTCTATATATAGGCATGACAGGATAGTAATCGACGAACCAAAGCTTGTTAAATGACTACAAGAAAATGGTGTGACGTTTGATGATGGGTGGAATAGGTTAATCTGCTTAAATTGTATTTATTAGGCCTACTGCCTACACTGGTTGGGAGATGTTCTATCAAATCCCTTTCGCATAAGCGGCTCATTTAATAGCATGAAGAGAAGGCAACTTTGCTCCAAGACGGAGAGGCCCTATAATAATAGTATTTAGAAGTAAATTTGGTTCGATGATTCTCTTATGTTCATTTGATTGATTTTGAGGTCGGCTCAATTAATGAAAAGAATCATATAATTGCGTGCATGAAATTTGGGTTTCATTTCGACATTAAGACACAAGGAAATGGAAGTATCTACACATAACTAATTTTGACCTACTGACAAATTCTAGGAAATAAAAATAGTTGCGGGGTTGTGTTAGTTTTGAACTTTTGAGGTCTAACGTAAACTGAAAAGGCACGTAACATGATGAAAAGTAGATTCCATCAACTTTTTTATTTTTTTAATGTTTACGAGATCCTGTTTCTTTGGTTTTTGAGAGGAAAAAAAGTGTGAATGATGACAATAATATGACTTCAACTCAACACAACCCGTTTATCGAGAGTCACTCGTCTCCTCTGACTTACCTACCCTCTACAGTCCTACTCCTAACTACTTTACCCACCGCTGCCTTTTCACTTTTCAAACTCCTCTCGCTCTTTCTCTCGCACGCGTTTCTACTGCGTACTCAATTACCCAACCTCTTCTAGTCCCCTTTAGCTTTCTTTCTTAATCTCTCAAGAATTTAGGATGAGATTCATATTTCTTCACTACTTTCTTAAAAAGTACCAATTTCAGCAAGTATTTTAATATTAATAGTTAATAATGATGGTAGTCTTCAGTAATATTGTCCAATTTGATGAAGTTGGAATTTTAATGTTAGATAAGTGGATTATAGAGATTGAGAGCTCTATTCTTTATCTTTTTTAGAAATCTTGTTTAATTGATTACCAAGTAATGTTCCAATCATTCCACCTGTCAAGATATAGAAACATCTACATCATGAGTTCATTGGTAAAGAATTAATTTTAAATGATTATTATTTTACTCAATTCAGTTAATTTTATATAACAGCATTCATATCTTAATCAGTAATGAAATTTTTTTAAAGACATGTAATTTCATTATTCAACACAAAATGGGAAACAGTTGTCGGTTCGCGTAAGATCGCTGCTGACTTTCAGCTTTCCAAAATATCATCATGCTCTTCAAAGAGAACAGTAAAAAGCTATGAGTTAGTTGCTAGTAAGAGAATTCTACTTCCATCAAGCAACTAAGAATATTTGTCATAATAAAAGTAAAAAGTTTGCCTTACATTCAAACATCTTGTAATCTCTACTTTTCTGATCTAGATGATACATCCTTTTCAGATAAAATTTATGAAATTCAA
>JAOQMM010000172.1:10897283-10907326 GCA_027563515.1 Erythroxylum platyclados | reverse complement strand
TGTCATAAATGGGATGTAGATTTGGAGTTAACAAAGGTTGTTAAAACCATTTGCATAAATTCTGAGAACAATCAGGACGACTGACCTTAAAGTGGGCAACTAGATTTGATACCTCGCTTCCTTACTTCTCTCTCAACTACCTTCATTTTTCCTAGAAGTAGTTCCGTTGAGAGATGCAGCTTGCTAAACACCTATGTGGTATAAAATTTGTTGAAAGGAAACAAGATGAACCTACCGACAATGATATTAAGGTTTATAGTGGATAAAGGAAACCAGAAAAATAACACCGAGTGTTTACCTTATGGAATGCTGCTTACAAATATTTTTAATCATTTCAAGATTCCCTTTGGAAATACAAGTTAGTATACACTGGCAAAATTCTACCCTTCCATCCCATGTCAATTCGGATATAAGTTGCAAAATAATATATGGGTGGACAAAAGATCTGAAAGAGCAATAGAAACACCAAATCTTTAAACTCCTATTCCTCCTCCGAATCCTCAGACTGAAAATCTCAACTCTCATCTTCAGAAAATACTGACCAACCAAGAACGGATGCAAGAACAGATTGATAGCATGCAGAATCAGATATTTGATATGCAAATCTTGCTCCAATGACTTCCTGATAGAATCCTTTAAATTCTCATTCCTACTTATCTATCTGAAATGTGATCCATTTTTCTCCTTTTTATTTTTGATAATGACAAAGGGGGAGAAGAGAAAATATTTTGTGCATATTTTGATATAATATATTTTTGCATATGATCATTATGATATTTGATATATATGTTGATGATTTCATGATGTTTTACTCTGAATGATTTAAAGAACAGGCCCCTGCTAATCTAAAAGTTATATTTGTCTTTCTATGAAAAAGTTCAGGCCCATGTTAAAAATGACAGAAAGTAAAGTTCGCAGATATTTTCAAAATCATCACCTGTTTATTTGAATTTTGAAAATATATCTTTTAATACTTGTCATCATAAAAAATGGGAAGATTGTTAGCTCAAGAATATTTTTAGTGATTTTGATGATACAGTTACATTACTTCAAAATTGAAATTAAGTTTATTACCTCATTTCACTTATAGAATTCTTCTAAAAATGGAAGTTAGAATTAAAGATATTTCCTTAATCTTTTAACAATTCAAATCTAAAAGGAAATAATAAAATGGTTTTTATCGAATGAAGATCCATTTCCTATTAAAAAATCATGGTCATATTCTTAAAAGGAATTATATATTATAACGAGATAAAATTTCTCTGTTGCAGGATCCTTCCATTACGAACTTACCTTATAAAATTCTCACTCAAAAGGAAAGTCACATAACTCGATCAAAAAGTTGGAAGATTTTTGGCAAGTTAACGTTATGAACAATTCTCTTCAAATTGATCCAGAAGCAAGTGAAGCAATCGATATATCCTGAAGAAAAACTATTTAAAGAAGAACAAGCACAGGAAATAATAGAGAAGTGGCGATACAAGAGATACATACACAAACTGTGAATAACCGATTATAATATTGAGAAATTTGTTTTTCAAAGAGATATCTTTGTAAAACTCTCTTGAGCGTTTTTAGATCAAATATTGTTGAAGAGAGAAACTACTGAAGCTCACTGTTAAGCATACTTCATTCTACTCGTGTTAGCTTGGAAAGACTAGGACAACACTACTCATGTTAGCTTAAAGAGGTTAGGACAATACTACTTGTTTGAGCTTGGAGAGGCTTGTCAAAGCATTACTCGGTTTTATTGTAACACATTCAAGTAGGGAACTTGGGGACTGGACGTATGCTTGGGTTATAAGTCGAACCAGTATAAATCGACTGCGTTTTTCTCTCTTTCCCTCTATCTCTTTGTCTTAATTCTACATTATATTGTGTGTGTTCGTACGAGTCATCTTCACGTTTTGTAGTAGGCTCTTTTCGTGTTTTAAAGAAGTCTTATCGTTAGCAGGCGCCTTCTGTTTTGTTAAATATAACTTGATATTTGTTAGGCTCTTTTCACTTTGCACAGTGTTATTTCTTTTAATGGAATTCTATTGTTTTCTTCTTTGTTAACAGGCTCCTATTATTTCGTTTTAAAGAATGTAACTTGTGAAAATTTTTAAATTCTTAAATTACACACAATTCACCCCTCTTGCGTATGTTTGTTTTTATATCATAAAAATCTAAAGAACTTGACATGTTCACAAAGTATACATTATATTAACACGCTTAGCACAACTAGAAAATTCTTTTTGCCTCTTCTCAACTGCATGACGAGATACCATTGCTTGAGGTTTATAGTACCTTTAACAAGATTACCATGATCGCTTGGTCCTAATATGAACCTTTTGTAAGTATGCTTAGAAAAAAGGAACAACCACATGTCATACAACTCCAAGGATCAACGTTCGCGTCGAAACACTGCACGAGAAGCCAAATATAGGTAACTAAACATCTGCAAGCAGAAACAATTAGAGAAATCCATGTAGATGGCAACTTGGCCACAATCCAACCTAGAAAAAAAAAGTAGCTAAAAAAGGTATCTCATCAAGATACGACTATGCAAACTGTTCCTGAGGAACATATCATAGTTGACCAGAGAAGAATCTGTACGTGTAGCAAATATTCATGGAATAGACCCTAAGCGCCAATGAGCAAAGATATATGGAAGAGCTTTCTTTCGTGAGTTCTTTTCTTTTTCTGATTTTAGTTTTCGCTGTGAACAACTTCGAAACTGGCAACTATTATTTATGTGCCAGCCATGCATGCATGGTATCCAAGAATATGTGGCATATGCTATATATTGGAAACTTCAGACGGTAAATAGATCAGCCTCGTTTGCGTAATGTTAAAAATAGGACGAAAGATGGAACAAATATAAAAGAAAAAAAATTCTCTTATCAATTATACATGTACCTCTTTTTGTTTAATTGAGGCCTGAACCTATCAAACCATAGAGTGATGCCCTAGCTTGGAACTCGTGTACTTCATGAATCTCATCCGATGAAGTAGATTTCATGGATTTGTTTAACTATAATATAATTTTATTTGGTATTTACCTTTAGAAGAATGCATGTAACGACTTTACATTCGTCAAATGAATTACTGAACTTGTTTTGAGACGTTTTCGAACCAAAGCTGTTCTCATAGTCAAGACTCGAGAATAAGAAAACTTTGGATTAATTAGTTCTAATTGGTTCTTTATCTTAATTTCAGTCGGAGATGGCCAATTTGCCTAAACCAAAATAAGGTAGGGTTAACAAGGATAGGTTACTATTCCGACAGAAATTTCTATATGATATTTATGCAAGCTACTCAATAATAGGACAAATACATATTTTTGTATGAAACTACTCTCATAATGTTTAGATACGTTCAAACAAAAAGTTACTCTAAACTTCTGTACCCAATGCCCAGTGAAGAAATAGAATAGATCAAGTCAGAAAATTGAAGGCATTACAATTAAGTGTCTCTTGGATGAATTAATTAAGAAGATGATACAAGAAAAGGTACGTAGTGTCATCATTTGTATCGGGAGAGCTCCACAGGATCAAATTTTCATTAGCAAACACAAGAAAAGAAACCAAATTCTAGGAACTAAGATCACCCTCTAGAGCTTTACCTTGAACTTGGGCATTAAAAAATTAAGCTAACATCCTAACGCTTACATTTTAAATGCTAATTGTCTCTTCTTTTTTTTTCCTTCTACAGATCCAGTAAATCTGAATTTCAAAAATTTGAGAAATTAATTGTTCCTCACAATCAGGGAAAAAATATAATTATATTTAGTTCATGATGTCACATTTAAGACTCAATTACAGATTAAGAACGACTGTACAGAACTTCTCCATGCTATCCACATTATTAACCTAGGAGCACTATGCGTGGTGTACAACCAAGAGTTTTGCATATAGAAGCCTTTAATCCATCATTCATTCTTATAATCACCTCATATATGGCATTCTCATAAATCTTTTATGAGCAGAAATTCAGATCAAAGGTAAAAATTATTGGAGAACATATTTTCCTAAAAGAATAGATGAAAGACTAAGGTAATTAAATATCTGAACGTTAAATTTTATGACGGAACATCCAACAAAGTTGTTGTAGGAATACTACATATTAATTTTTGTTTAATAGGTGAATCGGACAAATGGAAGTTAAATCGCATATGCTGCTACTAGAAAGATATAAATCTGCACTAATATATTTGTTTCGCATGAAAGAAGACTGTATTGTATGCACTCATTTTATTTTTAACAGGTTAACTTAGTTATGTCCGATTGAACCGTTCCTTAATTAACACAGAGCCGGCCAAGGTCGGCTGCAGTATATCAGTTTTCGCTTCTTTTGTCTTCGTTTAAAAGAAGAAGGCTAACACTGGGGAAGCTGAACTGAAGCTGAGCACTCCCATAGTGCAAGCTATGGGATCATCCTTGAGTTGTTGTGGGAAAAAGGCGGTTGATGAAGGGTACGTAAGATCTGAATTACATTCACATGTTTTTATTGTGTTTCTGATTGATGGGATTGATTAACACTCTGCAGGACAAACATGATCGCTGCGGGTAGTAATCATTCGTGGAGGATATTCACATACAAGGAGTTGCATACAGCAACTAATGGTTTCAGTGAGGACAACAAGCTTGGAGAAGGAGGTTTTGGAAGTGTCTACTGGGGTAAAACTTCAGATGGTCTACAGGTAGACTATTTACCTTAATCATCTTACTTCTCATTCGTGATGGTCTAAACAAAATTTTTCGATTCATTTTATGCAATGCAGATTGCTGTTAAGAAATTGAAAGCAATGAATTCGAAAGCTGAAATGGAATTTGCTGTAGAAGTTGAAGTTCTTGGAAGAGTTAGGCACAAGAATCTGCTAGGACTCAGGGGCTATTGCGTTGGGACTGATCAACGTCTTATCGTATATGATTACATGCCTAATCTCAGCTTGCTATCCCATCTCCATGGTCAAATTGCTTCAGAGGTTCAATTAGACTGGAAAAAGAGGATGAAGATTGCAATTGGGTCGGCAGAAGGCCTACTGTAAGCTTCAACTAGCTGTAAAATTAGCAGTTTTCATATACATAATTGTTGGGATTATCAATAGGCAATACAGGAATATGAATTTGATTCAACATTTTACAGACGTCGATATGAACGTGTTCCATCTGTTTCATTTGATTTTGTTATAAATTCGACCTGGCAATCATAGGATCATACAACTGGTGATGAGAAAGAGGAATTTAGGATGCAGTCATGGATGGTTCACTAGTTTGTTCCTGTAGATCTAGCCCAAAAATTTTAACAATAACCCACATCTTAATGTCACCAGGTACTTGCACCATGAGGTGACTCCACACATCATTCACAGAGACATAAAAGCCAGTAATGTCCTCCTGGATTCAGATTTCGAGCCTCTAGTTGCTGATTTTGGGTTCGCAAAGCTAATCCCAGAAGGAGTGAGCCACATGACCACCAGAGTTAAGGGCACATTGGGGTACTTAGCACCAGAGTACGCTATGTGGGGAAAAGTTTCAGAGAGTTGTGATGTTTATAGCTTTGGGATTCTCTTGCTAGAGATTATCACAGGAAGGAAACCAATAGAAAAGCTCCCAGGTGGAGTTAAGAGGACCATAACAGAATGGGTTGAGCCACTGATCATTCAAGGCAAGTTCAAGGACATTGTTGATCCAAAGCTTCGAGGGAACTTGGACGAGAGACAATTAAAGCAAAGCATCAATGTTGCAGCTCTATGTGTACAAAACGAGCCAGAGAAACGGCCAACCATGAAAGAAGTGGTCAGCATACTCAAAGGAACTCATCCTAGGCCTAAAGTTAACACCAGAATTGAGAGCGGTAAATATAAAGATGAAATTCTAGCACTTGACCAAGAACGTGATAGTGGGGTTCCGGAGGAAAGTGGTTATGGAGTTTTTGGTGCCATGGAGGTGCCAACAATGCATGACCCCTTCAAGCGCTTTGCAGATAACAGGAGAGTGGCTAAACATGTGTAAGAGTTGAGACAGACAAGACTCCATTTAATCTACGTTTTTTCATTTGTCGATATATTTTTTTTCAACAGTTACATTTTGAGTTAAATGTGTACGATTTGATGTTCACAATTTGATAATTAGATGGATTCTTGGAGACGATTAAGAAGCAATTGGAAGAAAGAATCAGACCTAGAAAATGAAAATCGACCATTGTAAAGTGCTTCTGATTCAAGAACATCATGCTTTTATAATTGTCCAGCTCCGGCCTTCCTTTGAACCACCACCACAATTGTTACTAGAATTCATTTCACACAAGTCTCATAATTGGCACCGTCATCTAGAATTGTTCCATAAAGTTGAAGACCGCTAGTACTCCCCTATTACCCATAGAACTCGGCCCCTAAATCCTAATTTGTCAAGTCTTGCCCAAATATAAAGTTTTCACAGGTGGACAACTGTAAGTTGAGTTATTTCTCAAAAATAACGCATTAACCATCTAATCAATAAAGGATAATGTAGATCGCCTGATGTACAATCTGAGGATCAAAATGAATGCTCCAATCTGTACCAATCGGTGATATTATGATTATAACCAGATTAAGGAGTCATAATTATAAGAGTCATTATCTTTGGATTAAGCTAACTAAAAAGCTGGGGATAGATCGAATCCAAGAAACTTAAAAAGATGGCACATTTACAACGTTGATGATGATGATGTCTTGTTGTGATGCAATTGAACGGTGTGAGACAGTCTGGTACTGTAACTCGACAAACTTCATTTGTCTTACGTTTTGAGAGAAAATATCTGTGTTTCTCACTCTCACGTCCGTGTGTAAAGTGGAATGCTTAGTTTCTTGTCAACGTTTGGTTCATGATAAAGGTAAGGGAAAGGCCTAGCTTTTGATTCCTCCCACCAAATCCAACAAAGTAGTACTTTCTTTTTACAAAAACAGAAATGAGCCAATATGAAGGTTTTGGCTTGGATAGCAAGACATATCATGTATGCCCATCACCTTTGCTTATCCTCCAAAGCACCCAACCGTAACACATAATTCTAGTTCATAGTTTCTTTAGGCTAATCTCATCCCATGTGGCCTCACTACTCTACTGACCTTAATCATGCTGTTGCTCACTTGTGTGTATTATTAAGCCATGCCTGAAACTCAGTTTCCTCGTCATCAAGCTGGTCGGTCAATTTGTCTCTGAACAAAATGATTTCTACAGCTCCTGCCAAGAACTTACTCGTTGGCATCTCTCTAGACCCAGCTGAAAGCAAGGAGCTTCTCTCCTGGGCAATCTCAGTTCTGGCTCACCCCAATGACAACATAGTTGCCATTCATGTTCTTGGTAGGCATTCTATTAATGCCATTTTCTGTCTCTTTGAGGTTTCCCTGTATTTAGGAGTTTTCCCATTGTTATGATGATAGAGATTCTGTCTTTACTAGTACTTGCACAATGCTGTGGTTGAGAGTTGAGGATCCCTTTTTTATAACAGCTGCTGAGGAATCCAAGAATCATGGCTCCATTAAGATAAAACAGAAACAGATTCGTCAAGCAAAAGCACATGTCATATCTGTGCTTGGAGACTTTGCCAGATCCTGTCAAACCAAAAAGGTGAGCTTGCATATTTTCCTCCATAAAAGTATATGTGTAACCTTCAGTTTCCACTTTCCATTAACCATTCAATTGCTTTCAGATAAATTTGGAAGCTAGGGTAGGTTTTAGCTCCAATGTCGCCAGAGGTTTAATTGAGGAAGCAACATCCATTTCTGCTGATTATCTTCTTGTTCATGGCTTGAGAAGCCGATTTAATAGGTGACGAAATCCAGCTGAATCTTGAGAATCCCATGCTCTTTATTTCTTCATCCCTCAGTATTATCTCCACCTTCCTATTTCTTCTATTACATGAATTTGCTAATATTTTCCTTTGCACTGGACTAGAACTTCGCATGATGTTGCAAGATATTGCTTTGAGCATGCACCGTCGGGCTGTACAGTTGTTGCAATTGGAAGACATGAGCAAGAAATGCACAATTCGAACCCAAATTCAGGAAGTATAAAAGGTTAGCTTCTCGAACGAACTCAAAATTAAAGATATATTTCCTAGAACTTAAATTGCGTTACTTTTAAATTCTCTGACAATTCATTTATGGCAGAAAATCATCAATCAAGTTCAAGGTGGTTGGCCAAAATTATTAATAGTAACAATCACAGTGGCAGGGCTAGTTCCCCTGTTGGGAAACAAATCCAGTCAGAAACAAAGAGCCAGAGCACTTCACCAAGAACTGTTCTAGATGAACTTGAAGGAGAATCTCACAGCACAGAAGATGACACCTCTGCCTTTGGGAGTTCGAGCATCGCTGAGTCGCCTCCCCTGACTTCCAAGGATACAGATCATTTAAAGACTAGAAAGCAAATATCTGCTTGTAGACTTATCTCCTCCATTTTCGCTTCACCATTAAGGAGAAGGAATGGCAGTTTATCCAACAAACAAAAGAAGGAACCTCTGTTGAAATGCTTCAGCTATGAAGAGATTGCAAATGCAACAAATCAATTCCACTCAGGTGAATGAACTAACTAATAATGTAAAAACACACAAATTCATCTCTTTCAATTGTAAGTACCTACTTTGATCGATATAAATGAAATGAGGCACATTCGATTTAACGATGTCAATTTGATTTGAGTATCACCAGACAATATAGTAGGTCGAGGAGGGTATTCAGAAGTCTACAAGGGGGATCTTTCTGATGGTAGAACGGTCGCAGTGAAGAGATTAGCAAAGGACAACAACGAAGCGGCCAAGGAGAAAGAATTCCTGATGGAATTAGGAGTTATAGGCCATGTCTGCCATCCGAATACTGCGACCTTAGTTGGCTGCTGCATAGAAAATGGACTGTACCTAATTTTGAACTTCTCTCAGAATGGAAATTTGGCGTCTGCATTGCATGGTATGAAGAAACAACAGCATTTTTCAGTTAATCGGGAATCCTTCTTGCTATTTAGAAAGATCTGGAAACGCACCTATAACAGTACAATCACTGAGAATATAGGTTTATATATCATAGGATAAGTAATTCATTTGATCTCTTCCTGAATGTGCATCGGCTTCTTGCCAGTTTAGTGTTAAGAAAACATAAAAAGTTGGGACTATCATCAGGTAAAACAAGCACAACACTGCAATGGCCAATAAGATACAAAATTGCTGTTGGAGTGGCTAGAGGTCTGCATTATCTCCATAAATGCTGCAAGCGTCGAATAATACACCGTGACATAAAAGCCTCCAATGTACTTCTTGGGCCTGATTATGAACCACAGGTGAATATGTACTGCCAAACCAGCTTCAGTCAACACTGTTAAATTCAAAAGCTACAGGAGAATGCAACGTATAAGATTGTTCTCTTATGCAGATAACAGATTTTGGGCTAGCAAAATGGCTTCCCAACAAGTGGACTCACCATGCGGTAATCCCAATTGAAGGAACATTTGGATACTTAGCACCAGAGTACTTCATGCATGGAATTGTTGATGAGAAGACAGATGTCTTTGCATTCGGGATTCTACTTTTGGAGATTGTTTCTGGCCGGAGGCCTGTGGATTCATCAAAGCAAAACCTTCTTTTATGGGTAACTTAGACCTCCATCCTCGCAATTGAAACTGGTTTAAATTTTATGATACTAAAATCTGTTCCTATGCTATCTGTCCTAAGTTGTTTTAAGTTTTGATTCTTTACTTTCTCCTGTGCAGGCAAAACCTCTGATGGAAACAGGAAAAATCAACGAACTTGCTGATCCACAGCTGGAAGGCAGGTTCGATGCAGATCAAATGTATAGAGTACTACTAACTGCTTCATATTGCGTGAGACAAACTGCAATATGGCGCCCATCAATGAGTGAGGTATGGAAACTAAGTTCCAGACTCTTTAAATAGACACCAGTTGGCAGAAAGAATCATTAATGATATACGATTGAGCTTATTGGCAAAAAGGGGAGCCAGTTTAAGATATCCTATAAAATAAATCAATTAAAAATACTAACTTTTTTGTTGGGATTGCCTGTTAAATTG
>JAOQMM010000172.1:10845974-10860675 GCA_027563515.1 Erythroxylum platyclados | reverse complement strand
CCAACCGAAGTTGTGACAAAGGGGTGCTTCGCCCACTGAAGTTATGCCAATTGGTACTGGAAACTTAAAAGACGGTTTCAGGCCTTGAGATAGGTTGTTTTAGCAAGCTACAGATTATCTGAGAAGTTGAAGAATAGAAAGATATAGGCATAGGTTTTTAAAGCAAATGGGATTTTCTCAACACGTTGGCAAGTATCAACTTGGCCGGACTATAGGGGAAGGAACGTTCGCTAAGGTAAAGCTTGCTGTTGATACCACCAATGGCCATTACGTTGCAATCAAGATCATTGACAAACACATGGTTGTAGAAAGCAATCTCAAGTATCAGGTGAATCTATGAATCGTTCTGTCTGCACCTTCCTCGTTTCTTTTGCTTGGAAGTAATTTTTATCAACGCACATCTTCTTCCCTCTCTAACACTTTTAGATACTGGTTCAGGTGCAAAGGGAGATTAGAACTATGAAACTTCTGCATCACCCCAACATCGTTCGGATACATGAGGTATATCTGTCAGATTTTCTATTGGTTCTGTTTACAAATGGCATATAAGATCTTCTCTCAGAGTAGCTTTGGAAAAAGTCTCTATCTCAATTAACTACACTCCCTTGATGCTGAAATTGGAATTCCAGGTTCTTGGCACGAAAACTAGAATATACATAGTAATGGAATACGTAGCAGGCGGACAACTTTCTGACAAATTGGTCAGCAGTAAATTTTGTACCCTTCAGCAAACCGAAAATGGTGTTTTCAACAATCTCCCTCTGTCAAGTGATATTTCTGATCTGTTTAATTTCTGATGTCCAGTCGTATGCGAAGAAACTAGGTGAGTCTGAGGCAAGAAAGCTTTTCCATCAATTGATTGATGCAGTGGACTATTGTCACAACAGAGGGGTTTATCACAGAGACCTGAAGGTTAATAATCCCTTGTACGCTTTGTAACATTTTCCTTTCCTTCAATGGACTTGTGCAAACTAATTAGGACCTCCGTTTTGCAGCCAGAAAACCTGCTTTTGGATAATTATGGAAAGGTCAAAGTTTCTGACTTTGGATTAAGTGCATTGCGCAAGGTATACTCCATAGATAAAACTACCAATTACTTCTTCCATAGAGTTCCTTTCTTTCTTCTACGAACTAAGTGATCGGTCCCTGCAATTCTGACTGACAGCCTGGTGGCATATTAACCACTGCTTGTGGCTCCCCATGCTATGTGGCACCTGAGGTAAGATAAAATTTCTCAGCTTTTTAGCCGCATTTGAAGAAACTCAATTCAAATTTATGACAAAAGTAACAAATATTTGGTGATAACTGAAGAAAAATTTCAAACTTGAACCAATGCCTTAGCTGCTGGTTGATTTTCTATTGAACAGCTTCTCTCAAATGGGGGATATGATGGAGCATCAGCAGATGTTTGGTCCTGTGGAGTAATCCTTTTTGAGCTACTTGCAGGTTATCTACCATTCGATGACCGTAACCTTATGATGTTGTACAGAAAGGTTGGTTGTTGTGATACTGGAACTCAGATATAAGTCTAATAATGAAAGGATAATTGCTTACGTCTATGAAATTGTCCATGTGAAAAAGATATCCAGAGCAGAATACATATGTCCCAAATGGTTTACAGAGAATCAGAAGAAACTGATCTCAAGAATGCTTGATCCAAATCCTACAAGGGTATGAATATTCATGCATTTCAGTTCTGAAATTCAAGAACTGGATGAACAAGAGAAGGAAAGGATACTAATGAACTCATTTACTCATTACAGCGGATCAAGATACCTCAGATCATTGAAGATAGCTGGTTTAAGACAGAATATTTCGCTTCTTGTGCGTATGAATGCGATGAGAAAATCAGCTTGGATGATGTTAACGCTGCTTTTGATTCAGTTGAGGTAAATGCTTATAGATAGTGTAGAGACACCAGCTCTCCATTTTGCTTGTAGTCACAAAATTATCCGCAGGAAAATACGGAAGAGGCAAAGAATCCCAAGTCTTCAAGTTTCATAAATGCTTTTAAGTTGATCGCGATGTCACATGACCTTGATTTATCAGGTCTATTTGAAGATCAGGCATGTAATTGGAGATAACCTCTCAATAGGCTTGCATGCTAAGACTATCACTATGTAACAAACTCTAACCTTATGCAGGCAGACACTAAAAAGACAACAAGGATAGGGTCCAAGCTTACAGTTGGTGAGACCATAAAGAAAATAGAAGTCGCTGCAATGGACGCAAGTCTCTCAGTTGAAAGGAGGAAAAATTTCATGGTAAATTTGGCTAGATTATGATAAGAGTTTCTCTTGTCCAGGAAACTGACGCCTATGGTATACCATGGCAGATGAAAATGCATAAAAAAGAAAAGATGACTAGATGTACCAGGTCATGTTATGACCTGTCAGCAGAGGTAACCCATTACCAAACACAATCCTGGAATACATCACAACGGCCCATTGTTTCAGAAGTCTGATCATTATTTGTAAAAATTTTAGGTGATTGAAGTTGCTCCTGCTAATTGTGTAGTAGAAATATCAAAATCTGCAGGAGAGCTAAGAGTTTACAAGGAGGTAAATGGTCCTTTCTATGAGTTAGTAATGTCACTGCTGGATTGCGGATTATATAAACTGGCGTCTAACTTGTGGTGATATGATCTTTCATTGATCAACAGTTCTGCAGAAGTTTATCTAGTTTGCTTAAAGAGAAATCAGTTGTGTCATTAGAAACACAGGAGTCAGAAGAGGCAAGCATCAGTAGCAAGAATATTGAAGAAACTGTAAGGTAATGTCGAGCTTCAGAATCTAATAGTACTGTAATACATCTTGCTACATCTAGCTTACTAAAGAGAGAAGATTTACTTGTGTAGCTCTGAAAGGGAAAATGATACTCGATGATGATTAACTGCGCCTGCCTTCTCTTTGCCAGTCTCCGCAGCATTGTCCCTCAGGAAAGCTATGACCTGTTAACTCTTTCAAGTTTGGAAACAGAGTCGAGTTTTGATGAGACTAGTGTTTGTAAAGACTCCTCTTTTTTTCGTGCTTTTTCTTTTGTATTTTACTTTGAAATTGTAATACTCAGGCCAAAATTGTATGCAGAGGTTGGATCAAATGACAAAGAAAGGAATTATCAGGTGCCTTTAGTTGTCCAGTTCCTCAGTTTCTGACTCGATACATGCCAGGGAAAAGAAACGACCCTGAAGGCAAAAAGCTATTTCATAAGCAATCCAAATGAGTTTCTAATCTAATTTTCAATTGCGCTAGTAATACTGTTTTCCACGAGTTTTATCGTTTAATTACTTGCAAAGCACATAATGACTATTGAAAGTTCCTGGAGAACCATCATCCACACCTTTTCTTACAGATGTGAAGAGCGATTCTAAAGCATTCCGCCAGAGCACCATTTCAGATTGTTGAAAGCACCGCAGATTTTTTATGCTTTGCGTGACTAAAGAGATGATTGGCATCGATATGGCCTGTCATCATCATGTCTTAAACAACCCTTATCCAATCGAAGTACAATCAACACAATTTACAATCCTCTCTCACTCTCGTCTTTGGTTCTTCTAAATAAATCAGTCCCATGTGCGCCCCAGTTTTGTTGACTTTCTTCTATGACGCAATGGCATACCTGTATTTGAAACCTACTCGTTACCTACAGATTAAACATGCTCTCTCTCATGTCTCAATTTGGCATTATACTTGAAAAGACCTAAATCGAGCTTCAACTTTCAAGCCAAGTTTTAAGATTTTGGGGCAATTTTGTAATCTCGTAGAACTGAGCAGCAGCAGCTTGACCGGTTGCTCATTTTGAGGGGTAAACTTTAGTGGGAGATTTTGGTTAAAAGTGTTACCATTATAAGCTTTGGTTAATATCAAAATGGGCTTGCCTGCCCATCAATTGTCTTCTGTATTTTTAAGGAACTTAACCTGAGGACCTGACCTGAGGTCAAAACTCTCCTGAAATCCGAATCATGATAAGTGAATTATATCCGCACAATTATAGGCATATTCTTCAACATTTTATCAAATTTATAAAAAATAAAAAATTGAACATTATAATATTGTAAATTTGAAATAATTATAATATGTTTTTATTGATGCAATCAATTTTCGCATGGAACAATAACTTGTATTTTTTTACATAAAAATATACAAATAGGAGCACAAAAATTAAATAAAGAAAAACACAAAATCTTATAAAAAATTTTAAAACAATGCTTTCATTTTTTTATAAAAAATGTTAAAAAAAGAAATAAAAATATCTCGTTACCAACTTGAAATTTGAAGAATTTTTATGAAGCTTTCAAATATATGACCTAAAAAGCCCAAAATTTCTAATATTATAAAAACATAAAACTAATCAACTAAGTAAAAAGAAAGAGAAAATCTTTGCAGAGATGTTTCAAAAGATAAAATTAAATAAACTTATCTGTTAAGAAATAAATGAAGAAAAAATAGAATATTACAAAAGAACAATAAAAAAGTATAAAAATATTTTAATGAGGTTCGATAAGTTAATTGTATATATATCCTCAAAAGTCAAGAGAGGCTTAATATTGAATAATAAAGATAATGGTTCCATCAAATTAAGTTCACAATAATATATTTATTTATAAATTCTAATTGATACAATTTTACTCAAATAAATCCTTATTAAACCTCACATAATTTAAACACGAATCTAATATGTTGTAGAATCCTTTCAAAGTTTGAAATTCACCAAAAATCTTTCTTGACAAAAGAGCTTGAACTTGGTTTGACTCGAAGTTAACAAGTTTAGTCTGAATTGAACAAATTTTAGGTTAAGGCCAAGTTTTTTTTTTTTTTGTAATTTTGAACTTCAAGCCAGACTCAATCTTAAACTCCACGAATCGACTTAATTGGAAATATTACACACAGACACACACACACACACACACAGAGAGAGACACAGACACAAATATATATAAATATATAAATATATATATATGTAGGAATTAACCTTAAAGTCTTCATCGTTTTCTTTCTTATAATGATGCCTTTTATGTCCAACTTCTCTCTTTTATAGAGAAGGTTGAGTAGAAAATGGAAAAGACCATCAAATAGAAAAACTCATGATTTCAGGTGTTGCTTTCATCAATGGCTTCCTCTAGGCATCATCTTCCTCATATTCTTCTTCATTTCCATTGTTGACTTCCTCTGGCATCATTGCTGCTTTTCCATTTTCTAGTCTCTATTATAATAAAAGAAATGGACAAAGATGAATGGTCTATTGTTAATAAAAGATGAAGTTACAATATGGAATGAATGAAGAGATTGAGTAAGAAAGAGATTGGGATACAAATAGCCTAGTATTTGTTTGAAATCTAAGAAAGTGGAAAAGTTCATTTCGCAATAGAGACATGGATACAGACTTGTAGTGAGGATTCGACGATGGTGACTTAGAGAGAGGTTATACAGTCAGAATGGGTTAAAATCGAGTTGAGGATTTTAGGGTTGAGTTTTTAGAAGATTTTAAGCTACCTAAAACTGATCAAGCTTGAGTATAAGCAACATGAGTCCAGCCCGATCGATTTTTAGATTAGACTCCAGTCACACCTTTGGAAGTTTGACTTAGTCTATTGTCATCACCATAAAAAAAATGTATTTACAAATAGGGTTATCCATCACGAACATGGCCTAGGTGTTGGGAAATTGGGTCGAGATCCAATCATGCAGGTAACAGAATAATTACAAAACTTTTTCATTGGATTTTCCTAAAGCCAAGATCATTAAAATTATATAAAATGATTAATGTATAAATCATAATTCGTACCTCATTTCGAAACTCAATCATTTTTTTGTCTTATCTCTCAAATTTTATCTAAAATCAGTCCATCTCAACCTTCATATCCACATAAGTATCTGACCTCTAACAGTATCCACAAAACAAGTTAAGAGAACTCTGCTACTGTTGTAGAAAGGGTTAGAAAAGGAGTACTAATTCTAATACAGCTTAAGCTTATTTATAATAGGTTTTGGACATTATGATAATTTAATTGAAATTAAATTTTTATTTCAATTAAACTTTAACTAGAATTACAAATAATTCTAATTAAATACTGAATATACCTAAATAAGATCCAACATCTCACATTGATCCTTATTTATTAAATATCTCATATTTAATCATAAGTTTCTTAACTTTACAATCAAGTCCAACTTGATTAAAATATTTATTCTCTGTTCAACCGGTTCTTTATGTGTGACTCATTAGATTCCTAAATATGTTGACAATGGATATAAATTATAACCCTAAATTATATTTAGGACTAGATAAATTAAACTCCTTTAATTTATCTTTAATTCTCTAATTAAACAATGTATATCTATAGATCAAGATTGACGACTAGCAACACATCATCACCACCCAAATATTTAGGAATGTCAAAGTAGTTTTGACTAACCCTTCTGTGCTTTTTTTTTGTATAATTTCATCCTTTTATCATATAATGTTTTGATTAGACATAAAATATGAAATTAATGTCTACTCTATTATGAGTCCAATCATTTTTGTTCTCTACCATTAGCTATTGGTTTAATTAATAACATTTGTAAATTATTTACAAAACATTATTCCACCTTAGTCAAGGATTTCTCGAATCAATACTAATTAAGAACAATGAATCATTCTCCTTAATTATTTTAGGGTGATGAATCCTATCTTGATCACTTAACTACCTCCATATAGTTCATGTCACATCCAATGATTATCAACTGAGTTATCATTGACTAGAACAGGTCATATTAGTATCAAAACATAACAATCTCTATACAAGATAACTTTGGAGATCTTAAGTCAAAAGATCACTTATACAATCATCATAATAAGAATTTTCATAGACATATGAGTAATGTTCCAAATAGATTTCTCATATAGAATCAGTTCAGTGAACTTGTTCTCTAATAAAAACCCACATATTTGTTTATGTATCTCTATACTTTAATCTATAATATGGAATACTTTCTTCATAAGGAAAAATATAGTGTGTGCTAGAATTTTTACATTCTTTTAATTTTTAATCTTAATAGAACAATGATTAACAACAATTTAAGGATAATATATAAATATAATATGAATCTCATAATTATAATCTCATCATAATTTCATTTATATTGTATAATTATCCCATGGACTTTATCATATACATCTAAATATGTATAAGATTAAGAATGTCTTTCATTTATTTTGTCTCTAAACTATAACCAACTGAATGGTTGTAGAGCATAAAACAACAATCTCCCACTTGCATTAAGTCAATCGTTTAAATATCTTATACTATATCACCATATAATGATCATGCTATTGTTGGCACAATGGCTCATTAAGAGAATTATATAAGATTCTCTATAGTGAGCTCTTATTTAAATCTTATAACTTTTATCTTAATTATCACCATAATTAAGAAAAATTGCCTAAATACATCCTTAGATCTTTAATGAGACCTTAGCTCCTTTTACACTCTAATGTTTCACATACATTACTGTCTTGAACAATGTAAGGAACTATTTTAAGTTCATTAAAGAACTTATTGATCCTATTAATCATTTCCACTAAATGAAAAATCTATTATGGCTTAATTAGCAACCATTGCTACATTAGAACCTTTCCAATCATAAAATGATATTGTTATAAGTAAATAGACCTTAATTAGAATTTACTTCTAGAGTTAATATCCATATAATCTTGAATTAAAATATCAACTTATACATAGAATAATGAATATCTTAAATACTTCACAAGTATCAGATATCTCAAATACTATGAATATCTTAAATACTTTACAAGTATCAGATATCTCAAATACTAAACATCTTTAGTACATTATCTATGTAATTAGACTTAGAATAGTTAAACAACTTCCAATCTATCTTTATAAATCTAATTCCTAGAATTAACTTGTTACCTTGTCATATCCAACAAGAGTTGTAGTTGGACAATCATATTTTTAATAATTGAAAATGAAAATTGTTGTTCTCTATGAGTAATGTGTCTCTATATACTTCTACTAAAGAGTGCTTGTAGACATGACAAATTCACAATTATCTAAAAAAAAAACTCTTTGAATTTATCATGAAAGTGATTCTTTCAACATCTTATATCCTTTCAACTATACATCAAATGTATCAACAAAGGCACTAGTTCCAATTGGATGTATTGTTATCAGATTTAAACTTTTCAAATTTCTTCTTACTCCTACTACTTATCTTGAGAATCATTCTCCTATAAGTATACATTGAAACAAATAATTTGTTTAGTAGGTCTTTAAGATTATATTCAATCCTCTAGATATCTCATAACCTTTGATTATCCAATTTAGTTTTAAATTTAGTGGATAATACATGCTTCAACTAAGCATCACATCCTTAAATAATTAACTTTGACTCTTTCAAAGTATTAGCGTTCTATATCTAATATGAAATCTTGTTTATTAATGTAATTGGAACTATTGAAGTTAAGTTATTAAACTAGACATTGTTATAAAAGAAATAAATATTGCATTATATAATATCTTATATTATATATTCCTCACATAAAACCATACTCTTTCGAATTTAGTTGTGGAGATATTCATTAGATAATCTCATTCCTTATAGATAATCGAAAAATTTTAAACTAACTACATCAATCTTATCAAATTGCTTCAACATTCTCAATGCTTAATTTCTATGTGTAATTTGAACTACTAAAAATTTTAAATCATTATTTCATTTAATACATGTGACTATATCATATAAAGTCATTAGTAATCTAGCAAAATATAAGTATCATCCTTTTATGAATTGTTATTCCATCCAACACATCACATGTATAAGATTTAATAATTCAATACCATCATCATTCTTTCACCAAACATTGATTTAGTTATTCTTTAACTTAACAAGTTTCACAAGTTTCATACAATTCATAATAAAAAGGATACATATATCCTTGTATGTAAAGTTATGATTCTCATGACATTGATTTAACTAACATGTCATAAAAGGAGATTATGGGTTATCCAACTCTGTATTCTTGCCACTTGTGTTAAACATAAGTCTCCTTTGATCCAATAAATACAAACTATTTGTATAAAATTGGATCAACTACTCAACAATCTATTTCTTATCATAAATTAAACATTATAATAATGTTAAATCTGAATTCATTATCATCTACTATTAAGCCTGAACCAGAAATATATATGATCTTTATCATATCATATACAGGCAACAAAAGTCATGCAATCATTTTTTTTTCTAATGACAACTATTATCATACTATAGCAAAGCCTTTAATTGATATCTATGTTTATGCTTTTAATGGGCTAAATTAAGTGAAACAATTTCATCAAGGTACTATACCTTTCAGCTCCACTTCATGCAACCTTTTCCATCTTGCTATCATGATGTTGACATACATCTTACATATTGTCATCAAAGTGTATAAGACATTATTCAACTCAAAATGTTAATACATTTTGTCATCTATATGATGTTAACATATATCTTTAAAACTTTAACACCAAATCCCCAGTAAGGATTAATAGAAAATTTGCATAATGGACATACACTTTTCTATCTAACATAAATTATGGATAAGAAATTCAATTCACTTAGTATCAACTATAATAAACAAAATAAATTCCACTTAAAACAACAAGTAATTGATTATATCTCGTGACTATCAAATGAGATTAGGACTTTAATTATAAATTTGGTTACTCCAATTATTTTATTTGAAATAATAGTCCTCATTACTATTCGAAAAGATTACTCTAATCTTTCTAGTGGGCTAGGATCCCATTAAAATTTAGTTGACTCATATGACTCATAGATCTGTTCTGTGACAACTCTTACCAAAACATATCTTATATGTTATTCTTAACCCTGCCTCTAAATTCATATAATGATGAGTTTGTTTATCCAAATCATAAAAATTTAGTTAAGTAAAACTAACTATCATAAGACTAAACATATTTGGGTTAAAGCAGCCTTGAGTTTATCTCATCAAACAAAAAATTACATGTAATAATATCACATATATAAGACATGCAATTAACATACATCCAATTTATATATCAAACATATAAATAAAATGTGCAACTTATGTACTCATAATCAAATTATATGCATAAAACATCAAGCTTTGTTTGATTCTAGTTATTGATCTTCATAATATAAATTAATATTTCTAACTCTTTGGAAAAATTAAGTTAGATTAAACTCATTGATTCATAAATAAATTAAATTCCTATTCCAAATCAAAATTTACTTTGATTTGAAAATAATTTTCAAATCTAATTAGAAACTATTTTCAATTATCTTGAATCATTTAATAAAATTTAATTGAAAACGATTTTCAATAAATACTCTTCTTACTTATTATAATCTAGCTTTGGAATACATTATTCCAATGTCCAAACACTCCATATTCAAGGCCTAGGATACTTTTATCTTTATTGCCAAACAACTTGATTCTAGGTTTTAAGATAAGCTTATCCCAATTCCCAGATCTAGGATAACCTTATGCATATATCCAAACATGCCTAATGTTAAGTATGTTTCCAAACATGCTCCTTCTTTAAGTTAAGAAACCTTAGCTTCCAAGACTCCAAGCCACTGCCACCTAAAGTCACCAGCCGCCATCACCGTCATTATTGTTGTTATTGTTGGAGAACATTACTGCCAGCCACAAGCTGCAGATAACGCCACCAGCTCCTTCTACTGCTAGCAACAATTGCCTCATCGCACCTCACCAGCTAGCCTTCTCCAGCTACATCTTATGCCAACATCGATCAATGTCTGCTCTAGTCGTACTAGCTGCCCAGATTTTCTCTTATGGAAGTCTCCTATTGCCACCTGTGGACATGCCCCCACTAGCTTCAGAAGTAGCTCATTGCTGGCAAACTTCATGCTTGTGCTATTGTCGTGTCCAACTGAAGTTCAAGCCATAACAAGGTTCTAACCGACTGCTCTTCGTATGCTTCTTATATACGATAGCCACAACAACAAAAAGAAAACACCAAAGCACAACCAAACCAAAAATACCTATATATGCCTCTTCTCTAGATGCAACAGATCAGTCACGCCACTTTCAAGATTTTTAAAAACTCAAACAACAGAACTATTTGTTCATCAAGTCGCCATTAATCATCAAAAACCAAAAATGGGTGTTATTAAGCCTGACTGGGCTAAGTGCAATTCTCTATATATCAAAACAATTATGGGGTTACTATGATTTTTCAAATTCGTGCCATAGGATTTTGGATTTCTAAACTCAAAATTCTAGAATTCTTAATTCTAGGTTTAAGTTGTTTTTAAATTTGAACCTTTTTTTATTCAAAAATAGGATTTTTAGGTTTCTCAAATTAGGATCATATTGTAATTTTAAGGCTTAGAGTTTGTAAATTCAATTCCAAAATTCAAGATGAATAACAATCAACTAATTTAATTACATTATAGAATTAAAGTCAACTTTAATGCCACTATTGGGAAATTGGGCCAAGATCCGACTCCACATGCAGCAAAATAATTACAAAACTTTTTCTTTTGATTTCCTTAAAGCCAAGATCACTAAAATTCTATAAAATGATTAATTCATAAATCATAATAAAGTAAGGATCATAATTTATACCTTATTCTGAAGTTTGATCCCCTTTTTTGTTGTTTCCCTCGAATCATTTCCAAATTTGGTCCATCTCAACCATCGTAGTTACACAAATGTCTGACCTCTACCTGTATCGACAAAATAAGTTGAGAAAACTCTGTAACTATTGCAGAGAAGGTTAGGCAAGGAGTGCTAGCTTTCACAGAGCTTAAGCCTATTTATAATAAGCTTTAGACATTATAGTCATTTAATTGAAATTAAATTTTAATTTCAATTAAACATTTAAACATTAATTATAATTGCAAATAATTTCTAATTAAATACCAGTTATGCTCAAAGAAGATCCAATATCTCATATTGATCCTTATTTATTAAATATCTCATATTTAATCATAAAGTTTCTTAAACTTTACAATCAAGTCCAATTTGATTAAAATGTCTTTTCTCTCTTTAACCTATTCTTTATGTTTGACTTATTAGATTCTCAAATATGTTGGCAATAGATATAAATTATAACGCTAAATCATATTTAGGATTAGAGAATTTAAACTTCTTTAATTTATCTGTAATTCTCTAATTAAATAATTTATATCCATAGATCAAGATTGACATCCAATAATACATCACGACCACCCAAATATTTAGGAATGTCAAAGTAGTTTTCACTAACCTTTTCATGCATGATCCACATAATTCAATCCTTTCATCATATAATGTTCTGATTAGACATAAAAACATGAAATTAATCTTTACTACATTCTAAGCCCAATCATATTAGTACTTCAACATAAATTATTGCTTTAATTAATAACAATTGTAAACTATTTACAAAACTTCATTCGACCTTATCCAAGGATTTCCTGAATCAATACTAATCAAGAATTATGAAACATTCTACCTAATTACTTTAGGGTGATGAATACTATCTTGATTACCTATCAAACTAAGTTTAAGATAATATATTTATATGTAAACTATATTAGGTACAATTTTACTTACATAAGCCCTTTTCAAACTCAACATAACTTAAACATAACTCTAATAAGCTCTAGAATCCTTCTAAAGTTTGAAATCTACAAAAAAAAAAAAGAGTTTTTAGATAAAGTTGTCTATTGCAGATATGACTTGGGACAAGGTCACGTCCTAAACTGTGTGTCTTACTCTTTTTTCGCGTATATAGACATAAATTATGGTATGTCAATTTCCCATATCATATATCTAACTACTTCTCCATGTACATGAGAATGTGCTCCAAGACACCTGTGTCTTAGATCGTATCCTTTTTAAAAAAATCTCGTCCATACCAATATGTTCATGTTCTAGCCTATGTCTTCACTTTTGTGTTTTAAAGAAGAACTCACATCATTCGTGCAAAATTACACACTCATATATATAAAGTCATGTACAACATTATAAGTAATGAAAAGTTAAAAGTTTATAAATGTCTATATAAGTTTAAGAAAAGCATGGCATGTTGAGAAATTTTATAATAATTATAGGAAAGATAAATGTGACAAATACACTAGAAAGAAGATAAATATTTTAAACAACAGTAAATTCCATTATATAAACAAGCATAAGAAATACAACAAAAGGTAAAGTGTAATGTAAAAAATTCAAGCATAAAAAGTTAGAAGTTGTTAAGTAAGTTGACATCTAAAAGGTCAAAAAGTACATACAAATTTTAATGTTTTCAATTTTTTATCAATATTAAATTGATACTCATAAATTAGTCCTATATATAATAAAAATTTAATATTGCACTTAGTTACCCAAAAAATTGATAATGCACTCCCAAAGATATTGAAAATTAATAATGCCTCCTAAATTAAAAAATTCATTCCAAAATTATATTCAAAGAACTATTTTTGAACATTTGCTAAAAAAAATTAAAGTTAATATATAAACGTCCAAAGATTAAAAATGTATTAAAAATTTTCACAAGAATTTAAGGTTTGATCAATTCTTTTAGCGATATATAGTATAAAACATATATAATAAGATCATTTTTAGAAGTCACTAAACCAATTAAATTACATTTCAAATGCTCAATAATCTTCTTTTTGTCTTTTTTAATACTTTATATTCATAGATGACTTGTTGTACAGTAAAAATTATATTACCACTAATGAAAATTAACAAAAAAATGAAAAGAGAAAAATATAATGCCATAACATTAGGAAAAGAAATATGCTAAAACATCCTTTTCACAAAATTAGATTTGGTAAAATTGATAAACTTTTTAATTTCTAATTTATGTCTCTAACTCTTTATTTGGTAGGTCATTAAAAAATTATAGATAAAGTGAAAAGTACATAGAATATATAAAGAGAAATATAAGCAAAATTAATTTATTTTTATCTCATTATTTTTCAAACTTTGTATGATAAACGAAAGAAATAATTGAATATGTTTTGAAAATAGCAATAATTAAAATATCCAATCGATTCGGCCAGTTTAACGTTTTGGGTTTTTAACTTTTGGTTCGATGTATTTAAATAATTCTTGTTGTTAAAAACTGATCAATATATTAATTAATCGGTCAAGAGCATAAAGAACACAAATTTGTATTAAAGAGAGACTAAAAAATTTGTACGTTTTATGAGTATATTATAAATTATTCAATGATAAAAATGTATAATTACTTGATGAGAAATTTTGAAAGATTATGTTAATTAATTCAATAGAAACTTATTATTTGGACAAACTTGATATTTAATTTTCAATTGAATATTTTTCTAAGGAATGTCACTATTTTTTAACTATCATATTGATTAGTTTTATTAAAATTGATTAGTTTTATTAATTCTTTTATTAAAATTTATTAACTATATGTCCAACTTTTAATGGCTTTATTAATTTCTTCACAGATTTTTGAACTTCGCCTCTACATTTGGTAGTTTGCCCATATTAATTGATTTAAATTAAATTCTTGATAAATTTTAATTATTATATTTAATTTAGTTAAGTTAGTATCATTTAAATTTATTTAAATCATAATCAAACTGCATACTATAGTTAATAATGTTGATTTGTAGGGTATCTTTAATTTAAATCTTAAAACTAGTGCCACATGCCAAATAATTAGAAGATCACAGATCGG
>JAOQMM010000172.1:10816086-10845931 GCA_027563515.1 Erythroxylum platyclados | reverse complement strand
TCTTATACACACAAAGCAATATAATAAACATATATATCTATATATATTTATAGTAAACGTGTATATCTATATATCTATTATATATAATTAAGCCATTTAAGGCGATATTACTTATATTTGACAAAGAACTTATGATTAAGGAATTTAAAACCATATATAGGTATCACATTAATTACTAATACATATTTTTCCATATTTATCGAAGAATTTAATTATTGATTATTTAAATATATACATAAAAGAGTTGTAATCGAATCGATTAGCAATAACTATGTTTCAACTTTCAAGACAAAAGTATTTGACATATTTTATATTCTACATTAGGTTTAGTTGGCAAAATTACACATAATTATTCTTAAACAGATGTAGAAATAAATAACAACAATATTAACACTTCCCAGAAACTTTATTGTTACACTTTCCTATAAACGGTGAGCTCAGTGCAAAATGTTAAATTTTAATGTGTTTTGGAAGAAGACAACATCAACACACACCAGTATTCAAGTTCACGGTTAACATGATAAGACATTCCAGGAGAAGAACGAAAAATTGCAAAATTCTCGAGGAGAAAAACATTCAATAAGGCCTCTCTCCAATATAGTTCCCTGGAGGATCGTAGTTGCAGGTCATGAACACACCCCTACCACCATAACAGGTCACACTTGCACATCCGACCCTTCTCGTACCCCTCCAGACAATTTGTGTGTAATGCCCGCAATCCTCATCGCCAACACAAGAATTAGACCAATAATCGTACCACTTCCGCTCAGAAACCCACGCAACCACTGCCTGAGCTGGAGTCCAGCCATCGCCACTACCCCAGAAAATGTTCTCTCCAAAACGTCCATTGGAGTGCCTCAACTTGCAGTCGTATCGCCTCTGGTTGGCGTACCATTGTGCATAACGCTCTAGCCTTGCGTCCCAAACCAATGGTCGCATTCTCAATGCGGCTCGAGCAGCATTCTGAGGAGCCAAGAATTGATTGGCAAGGCTCAGGTACTGACCAGCTTGTCCTGGAATCATAGCATTAGTCCCCGAAACGAGAAGCAGAAACATGGAGATTGCCAGATAGCTATTTCCCTGCATTTGGAGAGAATTGAGAATGCTCATCAGGATGGCTTTAGCTAGCTAGGGACAGTCCAATTTGTTACAGCATACCTAAAAATATATGAAAACTTTGGGAGTAGTTAGGCATAGTTTCAACTTTCAACAATGGGGTGGCACCCATGTTCGATAATGATTGCCACATTTGTTTAGCACAACAGTTTCAAGCCCAGCCATTTTTCTAATATTTGAGAATCTTTAGTCCTTTTGTTAAAGAATTGAAAGAAGGGTGGAAGCAGAAAAATAATGTTTGAAAAGGCAGCCCTAGTTTACTGAAAATAATCATTCCCTTTCCTCTATCCTTTTAAATAGGAAATTGATTCTCCTTCCAGGTGGACATGGCTTGACTTTGGAAAAGATCCAATGAGAGTACGCCTCTTCACGTACCACTGGGGTACAAAATAATTAGCTAGTCAAACAAAAGTACTTATGTACAGCTTGGATTATTTATAAAACCCACGGCTAATTAGTACACTGATGACCAAGAAATGATCCCTTGGTTAGACAACAACAATGCAATGTGGGAATTGGAAAGGCTAATAATGGGCCAAAGAAGCAAGTATAGCCCCAATAAATATTTATCTTAAGAAAGGCTGGGAGTTAAGTCCAACAGGTTCGACTAAGGTATTAAAGTCTTTTTTTTATTTGCCTCAGAAAAATTAAGCATTTAACAAGTCCTAAATAATAAAATTTTGTAAATTAGTATTTAATGTATATAATATTAATAGAACAATCATTTTTTATTCAATAATTCTTTATTGATCGGATCCTCCCTTTTTATTAGTTAGATTATCATGCGCACTTATAGAAATTACTTCCAGGTATCATTTACCATTTTAAAGCAAATATGAATTAAGTACGTTTCAACTTTTAGTCAAGAGAACAATATTTTTATTAACTACAGCTTACGACATTCTCTGTTTTGTAAAATATTTTTATTACATACACTTTACAAGTATTTTAAATATGTATCATTTAATTTTATCTTCACATTTACATAAACTCTACGTACATACATAAATATATAAAGGAGATATAATAAGAAAAAACAGCATTATATAGTCAACGGAAATAATGAATTATTTGGACTTTGCTCTCCGTACTTTGTCGGCTGTTTAGTTTCTGTACTTTTCACGAGCAAATGCATTAAAAGCTTGGGTTGTGACTTGCGAACATGGCTTGTCAGTGTAGGTGCTGGTAGTTTCATGGCCATAAAGTATCTGGCGGTGGAATATGGCTCCACGATGTGGGATCTCCACGCCAAACCTAACATTTATCTCGATATGATTTCAAAGTGCCTAGTTTCTAGTAAATTAAATTCTTTCAAGAAAACCTTGATTATTAGTTACCATAATTAAGTTCGCTGTTCTGCACATTTTTATAAAGTTATTAAATGTTTTATAATTTTTTTAAAATTATATAATTTAATGTAATTACAATTATATTAAATAATTAAAGAAATAAATATAATAAAATTAATTTAAAATTTTTACCATTATTATTTTATTTTATTGGAATAATTAATTTTCATATTACTTATCAAATACAAATATTTAATAATACTTAATTTATAATAAAAAATTAAATAAAGAATCACGCATTCTCTACTAGATATGATATTAAAAATAAAAATATGTATTAATTATAAATTAATATTAAAATAGAAAATTTAATTTTTACCTATTATTTATTAAAATAATTATTGCTACTTATTTTAAGATTTATCTATTGTCAAATTATTAAAAATACACACACACACATATAGTAAAGAAAAGTATTAAAGAATTTGGTACTTATTGCTGGATTCTTTCAACTTGTAGTTAGGTTGTAGGTGGACTCCTTAAGTTCTATTGAAGGGCAAGTCGACTTACATGAGACAAGATAATCATACATTTTTTTCAATAAAGGTAAAAAAAAAGAAAAGTCCTTAAATTTTATATTAAAATGTATCTTACTGTTTAAAAAACATCCGTCTTGAAATTAATCGCAATTACAAGCTTTTGTGAACATTCTGTCTATATAAGAGGACCCATTACTGCTAACTTAGGACTGGTAACAACAAAAATAGAATTAAAAGATACCCATCTTTTTATTTTATCATCACACTTTTTTTTGTCCTTTGAAGTGTTCCTCTTATATTCATCAGTGCAAATTGACTAAACCTTTAAGATTACGTCAATTTAATCCTAAATGTGTGAAATTATTATAATGTAAATTATTTTTAAACCATTATATTGTGATTTGTTCTTTAAAGTGACTACTTTTGCCTTTCAAATAGAGATGTCATTTTGATGTGGGCAGGCCCGATCTAACCTAAAATTAATGAATTTGACTCATGTTGATCAAACTTTAGACTAGGTTCGAGCTTTTTTTTAAAAAAATTTTGAGCTTTGAATTAGGCTTAGGCTTAAGCTGTTCGATATGGTCTGGCTTGAAATTTGAAAATTTGAAAATTTAAGAGAAATTTGATCATTTTTGTTTAGAGTATGGCATCTAAAGGTAGCTTACAACTAGTTTCATACCCCAACAAAATCGACTGGCTGAGATAAATGATAAAGGTTTTCGAAATTTTTTTTGAGAAGAAGCAATGCATACAACAACCTACATTCCTAGTCGGAGTCCCACAATAGCTTTACAAGGTCAAACCCCTTTCAAAGCTTGGAATGGGTGGAAGACTAAGGTAACTCACTTTAAGTTTTTTGGTAGTCTTGCTTATATTCATGTTCCTGCTTAAAAGAGAACCAAGCTTGATGAAAATAGTGTGAGATGCATTTCAGTGGGGTGTAGTGCTAAAACTAAGGGTTATATATTTTATAATCCATGTATTAAGAAGTTACCAATCAATCATGATGTAGTGTTTAATGAAAAGAATTCTTGGAATTAGGTTGAAGTGCAGTCTTGTCCATATTTTATCTTGGATGATGATGAGTTGGTAGAAACTTCACTTGTTTTTGGTGAAGAAAGCATTGGAAGCTCTAGTCTGTCAACACCTACAACCAGTTTATCCATAGCTTTGAGATCATTTACACTGAATTAATCTTCCTTAGAGACATTTCCAAGAAATAGAGATCCATAAAGGATATTTATGTAGTAAAAGAGGGATGTCAGATTGCAAAAGAAGAGAAACCAATTTCATTTAAAGAAGCAATGAAAGTGATATAATGGTGTGATGTTATGGATGAAAAGATGAAAGTTTTAGAAAAAAACATGACATGGGAGCTAGCTGAACTACCTTATAATAAAGAGCTAGTGGGACTAAATGGATCTATAAGATCAAGCGCAATCCAATGGTTCTGTTCAAAAATAGAGGGTAAGGATGGTTGCTTAAGGGTATATAAAATATGAAGGAGTGGACTTTGATGAGGATTTTGCTTCATTTTCAAGGTTTGATACTATTTGAACTATTTGACCTATTTTTGCCCAATATAATTTGAAAGTTTATCAATTTGATATTAAGTCAACCTTCTTAAATGTAGTTTTGGATGAGGAAGTTTATGTGCAACAATCAAAAGGATATTAATTGGCAGGCCATACAAGTAAAGTGTACCTGTTAAAAAAAAGCTCTATATGGTTTAAAGCAGGCTCCATATGCATCAGATGAAAGGATTAAGGTTTTTTTTTAACACTTTTGGATTTCTTATAAGTTCAAGTGAGCTTAGTCTTTATGTGAAAACTAAAGTTGATGAGGTATTGATGGTATGTCTCTATACTGATGATCTTATTTACAATGGTGATATTGTTACTTTAATGAAAGAGTTTAAAACCTCTATGGTCCATAAATTTGAGATGAAAGAGTTAGGGTTAATAAGTTATTTTTTTAGACTTAAAGTGAAACAAGGTGATGATGGAATTTTCATTTCATAAGAAAAATATAATAATGATCTTCTTAAAAATTATAGGCTATAATAATGTAATTCACTGAAGACCCCGATGATTACAAATCAAAAGCTCAGTTTGAATGACAATGAGGAGAAGGTTGATGCTCAAGCTTATCAATGTTTGATTGAGAGTATGTTGTATCTAATTAACAGTAGGCCTAGCATATCATTTGCTACCAGTATTTTGTCAAGATTTTCTTAGAGTCCAAGTACTTTACACTTTGGAGTTACCAAGAGGGTGCTAAGATACTTAAAGGGGACAAGTTCATTTGGTATTCTCTATGTCTAAAATGACAATTTTGAATTGTTTCATTTTTTTTATAGTGAGTGGGCAGGTTCTATCGATGATTGAAGGAGTCTTATAGGTTATGCTTTTACTATAGGGTTCGGTGTTATTTTATGAAGTTGAAGGAAGCAACCATCTAATACGTTATCATCTTTAGAAGTTGGATATATGGCTATTATTTTAGTTGGATGTCAAGCTACTTGACTAAGGAGAATTTTGTATGACATAAAACAAGTTCAAGTGGAGTCCACAACCATCTTTTATGATAATAAGTCTATAGTTACAATGACAAGAAATCCAATGTTTCACATTTAAACAAGACACATTGAAACCAAGCATCACTTATTAAAGAGCTGATGGAGAAAGGAAGCATTAAGATTATTCATTGTAGAACAAGCATTCAAGTGGCTGACATCTTCACTAAGCCACTTCCATTGGATAAGTTTTGAGAGATTTATTAGGTGTCATGGATTTCTGCATTAAGGGAGAGTATGTTGGAATTTACAACAAAAACAACAACAACAACAACAATAATCCAGTGAAAGTTTTGCTGATACGCGGGGTCTGGAGAGGTCTAGTAGTACACAACTTCACCCTTAATTGGTAGAAAGGCATGTTGGAATCTAATATATAATATTTTTACTAGTGTTTTGAAATTAGTCAATATTTGTCAAGTTTGTTGCTATTCTTTAGGGTGAAGTTACTTTAGTTTAGAGATATGTTATCTTATATGACTGTTAGAAAAGGAGTAGTGGTTCCATTATTTTAACTAAGCTATTATACTTATTGTGTGTAAATTTTTTGTTTGGTTTAATGAAAGGCATCAATTTTTTCAACTTATCCTTCTCCCTTATTTTTTATAAACTTTTTGTTTGCCTTATGTTTGTGAAAATTCCTATAAGAATTTTCCTTTGTATTTTAGGCTCAACAGATGTTGAAAAAGAACTATAGGTCCTTTGGTTACCACTTTGGGTCTTCAAAGCTCACCCACTTCTTCTTCATATGGAGAGCAACCTACTATGAGAGAAACTAGGTGCCACAAGTATAAGCTTTTTGTGGTTGAGATTGCCCAAATATATCTAGTTATACTTTACAATTTATACAAGTTCTTTTTTTTTTTTTTTTGCTTTCACCATCAAAACTTGCAATGGCAAAATCATCTTATGCAATGTGAAGTAAGAAATATTTTGTTTCAGAAATTAAGTTGAACCAGATGGGGACTTATTAATTACTACTAAAAATCAAGTAGGGAACTTGAAAGGCAAAAGGATTGCCCCTTAAAATTTCTTAGAAAGTCTAATTTAATACCTACTGTTATCTATGGTATCATGTTATGCTTTAATAGTTTAAAATGAGTATTAAATACCACCCTAAATCCTAACTAAGTTAAGTTTTGCAATAATTATTTATTGTCAAAATTCTGAAAAATCATTCTTTTATTCAATAATTCTTTTATTCATAAATTAAAAACATGAAAATTTATATTAGTAATACTCTTTATGCAAAAATAATTAATTTTGTCAGCAAAACAAATCGAAACAAAAATTTAAAGTACAAAAATGTTTAAGTACTTTAAATTACACTAAAAATAACCATTTTATCAAATTTATTTTGATTAATAAAAGAAATATACAATAAGAAAGATAGGGGTGTAGAGACACTCAAGAGGTTTGCCTAGAAGTAGCCACCCTTGAAAGAGTGCGTAATAGCTGACTGATCGAGCACTCTTGCGTCGAAGATGAACGATAAAAATAAGTATAAAATCGTAATAAAAAACAAGTAATTTAAATCTCTTCATTTTCTAAATGAAGGATTAATTTAATATCGCATTAAAACTTTAGGTTAATAAAACATTTATATGTATATTCTGACTTCCATTAAAAAAACTCAATAGAAATTATAATTAGAAAGCGAAAAAATGGGTGGATTGATTAAAGAATGCTATTATTTTAAATAATAGTATCCTTAATATTTAAATTGTTTTAAACAAAATGTAACTTTTTTGGAAATATAAAATTATAAAAGTTAATAAGGTAAATAAAATGAATAATATTAGTTTGAATCAGATTAAAATTTTAAAAAAATTACAGATCCCCTCGTCTTTTTTTAACAAATCATTAGTTTTCATGAGTAACGGGTAGGTAGCTTTGTGGTTCCCATAATTAAAAATTTGTAGATCTGTTCTGCTGCGATTAATGTTTGATGCATCCCTTTAACGGGTCTGTTTGGGAAAGGTTCTTGGGTGGTCCCTTTAGTTTCGATGTTTACATCTGAAATTTTGACGCATGAAACTTGGCCATGTTACTGGCCACAAAATGGCTACGATGCCATGCACATCCGCGTGGCAATACAGGTACTTGCCTTTTCATCAGCAGCTATTAACTTAACTTCCTTTTCTTTTTTATTCTACTTTATTAAAACTATTTTCGTATGTTAATTCAACAAAGTACAATGGGGACGACCTGGGAGATTTAATGTAACTAAAATGGTATTTAAGCATCCAACAAATACGCAGATTAATGTAATGTTTTTGCCAGAGAGATTTGGATAGTCGACATTAATTCCTTCCAAGGTTATACCTACTTTTCTTTTGCGTAACCTACTTCCAACCGACGTTTCTTTTGCTTAACCTACCTGCCTCGCTAGTCATTATAAATGTTGGACCATTATCATCATATCTGGGAAAACTAAACTATAATGTCAGGAATCGGAAACAACCCTAAACACATCGTAGCACTCGCATTCCCCTTCGGCACTCATGCAGCCCCGTTGCTTGGCCTTATTCGGAGTCTTTCCACGGAGGTCCCTGACGCTACATTCTCCTTCTTCAGCACGGTGCAGTCAAACCGCAATCTATTCTCAGAATTAGATGACCGCATAACACCCTACAACGTCGCTGACGGATTGCCCGAGAACTACGTGTCTTCGGGCAATCCTGTGGAGGTCATCGATTTGTTTCTTGATATTGTTCCCGGGAATTTCAAGAAAGCGATGAACATGGCTGTGCAGGAGAAGGGAAGGCCTATTACGTGCATTATAAGTGATGCGTTTTATTGGTTCGGTGCGGATATTGCAAAGGAATTGAATGTCCCTTGGTTGCCACTTTGGGCGGCCGGACCTCGCTCACTTCTTGTTCATGTTGAGACCGATCTCCTCCGACAGAAACTGGGCATCAATGGTTAGTATTTAGTTTTTGTTTTACGCCTAATTTAGCTTTATCATTTAAGTTCTTTTTCTTGCCTCTTTGTTTTCGTCCCAAATAATCAGATTCGAACACAAAACTAACCCATAATTTCAATAGGAAAGAATTCAATAGTAATAGTAAATTAGATAGTTAAGGAATACCGAGGATATGGTTGCATGAGTGGTTCGAGGAAAGAAATGAAAAGGAAACGGGGAAATACATTAATTCAAGGGAAAAAAATAAAAAATATTATTTTGTGATTTTTTAATTAATATTATTTTTATATATCATAAATTATTTATTACTATATAATCTAATTTATGTCATATTAACCAATCATAAAATTCACTGAAATCATAATGAACGGAATTAAACCGTGCTGATTCTTTAAATGGGCTGAATCCCAAGATGAAGTTATGTCACATTCATAAGTGAGTAGGTACTGGTTCATTAAATCACACGGTTGAAGTTACGTCAGATTCACAAGTGAGTAGGTACTGATTCTTTAAATGGGCTGAATCCCGTGGTTGAAGTTATGTCAGATTCACTACATGACAACCGTTTGCGTGCGGATGTAATGATGCGATTCATCGGTGAATATCAGTATATCATTATTACAAGCGTATGTTCAAGATTCATTTTTATTAATTAAGATTACAGATAAAATACGCTAATCTTTTCACGATTAATTTATTCTTAAAAATACATTATAATTTAATATTTTTTTAAAACAGTACTCAACTGAGTCGAACTACAACAACTGCCCTTAAACTAACTATTCACTAATTTTTGTGACATCCTCTTTACTCGGGGTCCGGGTAGAGACTTTGTTCTTTAGGGAGGGGGAGAGAATGAGTGCTTTTGGGTTCCTGAACGATTATGAATAAGTCCCATTAGACTAATGATGCTTTAGTCCCCATTAATAATATCTATAGTTTCTCTGTTAAAAAATTGTGTTGGGAGTATATGTGCGTATATACACCATTCATGTGATAAGAAAGCATAGCGAGTCATGATTTTATGAAAATGGGGATAAAATTTCATGGGTTTCAAGTCTGATGTCTCCATGTTATCCCAGAGGGAGTTTGAATTCTATGTCAGATGGTGCTTTCTGAGTTTATGAAGTTTTTACTTGATTTCAGTATCCTACTTTTCTTTGGTTTGATAAAGTGCAAATCAAAATTTGTTTAATTATCCTACTTTTGATAGTATTTATAAAGTAAAGAAGAGAACTCTACTTTTAAAAAATTGATATGAGTATTAATTAATATTTTATATTTGATTTTTATAATTTTTAAACATTAAAATTAAGTGCTACTTAATTTAATTTAATTTTTTCTCTTTAATTATTTGACCATTAGATTTTTAATATGTTGGTAATTACTATAAATTATAATTATAATTGATAACTAGAGTTAGATAAATTAATTTTTCTTTAATTCTCTAATTAAATAATTTATAATCATAAGATTGATGTCTAACAATTTATTATGACCACCAAATATTATGATGTCAAAGTAATTTGACTTAGCTTATCCATATATAGTTATAACATACAATTTAATTCTTTTGTCATCTAATATTTCAATTACACATGTAGTATAAAATTGGTGTTCGCTCTTTTGAAATCTAATTATATTCGTTCTTACTAATTAGTAAGTAATTTATAATTTATATTTTAAAATAATTTTTCAAATCTTAATTCACTATGGTTAGAGAATTCTCAAATCATTACTGATTAAGAATAATAGAATATTATCTTTAATTATTTTAGCATGATGAATAATGTATTGAACTACTCAACTATTTTCATATAGTTTATAAAATATTTAAGTAATATTAATTGAGCTATCTTCAATAAAATAAGTTATAGTTAGCACAAAAATGTAATAATTCTCATATGATATACTTTAGTAATCTCAAGTCTATGGATCAATTATATAACTATGAAAATGAATACCTCTACAGATGTACAAGTAATATTTTATTCAAGATTATTATAATTGGTATACTTCAGTAAACTTATTCTCTAATAAGCCATACATATTTATTTAAGTATTTTCATACTTTAATTTATGATATCAATTACTTTCTTTAAAAGAAAACGTTATGAGATCAATTACTTTCTTCGAAAGAAAACATGACGTGTGTTAATTTCATTATTTCATTAATATTTTATCTTGACGAAATTGCAACTATGGAAAATATAGGAATAATATTTAAATTACAATTTCAATTTCATAATTATTCTCTAATTATAATTTTAATTGTATAGTATTTATTTTAGGAATTTTATCTTTAGCATTAAGCAATAAATTAACTAACAAATATATAAAGATAAAGAATACTAATTGGATGCAAGAATATAAATTAATAATCTTCCAATTATAGTAAAGTCAATCACTTATATATCTAACACTATATCCATCCATATATCGATATTATCTCTTTTGAGACAATAATTTAGTTAGAGGATTTGTAAGATTCTCTTTTATAAGAACTTAATCCAATGTCATATCTTTCCACTGCACTATCTCCTTGATCATGTGAAACTTATTGAGTACATATTTGGATCGTTGATGAGACATTGGCTTCTTTGTTTGTGCAACATTGTTACTAATGTTATAATACAATATTATTGGCTTATAATGAGAAAAACCACTCTAGGTTTGATGATTAACTTCTTGATGCAAACTAATCCCTTTGTCGCTTTAAACACTAAAATGTACTTTGTCTTTTTCGTAGAATCAATAATAGTTAGTTACTTTGAAATTCTTCTAATTTATCTCACCACCATTTAGAGTCAAGTTATATCTTGACTATGATATGCTATCTGAATGATTAGCTTGAAAACTAGCATTTGAATAACCTTAAACTCTTAGTTTAGCTCCTTCCCAGACTAAAAAAAATCATCTTTAGTTCTTCTTAAATACTTTAAGATATTCTTAACAGTTGTCTAATGGCACCATGATTGACTTGAAATATATTTGTTATGATCAAAACATAGAAATATTTGTTCTCGTATATAACTTTATATACATGATTGATTTAATAGTCAAAGCATATGGAACACAATATATTTTATCTCTTTCTTCTTCTGCCTTTGGATACATATGCTTTGAGAGAGAAATTTCATGTGACACATGTAAGAATCCCCTTTAGAATTCTCCATGTTAAATCTTTTTTATGCTTTATCTATGTATGTGGATTAGAATAAACTAATCAACCTCTATAATCTATCTCTATAATATTTTTTCCTAGAATATATTCTTTTTGTCTCATATCTTTAATGGAGAAGGTTTTGGATAACCAAATCTTTACATATTATAGTATTGGTATATTGTTTCCAATTAGCAATATATCACCCGTAAATAGCACTAGGAAAACACTCCCGCTAACTTTCTTGTAGACATAAAGTTCATCCATATTTTAATAAAACCAAATTCTTTGATTCTCTTATCAAAACGGATGTTCCAACTACGTAATACTTTTTTAAGTCTATAAATGGATTTTTAACTTACATACTTGATTAGGAAACTTTTTGGATTAAAAACTTTCAGGTTGTGTCATATCCACTTCCCCAAACAAGTTCCTATTGATAAATATTATTTTGACAACTATTTGTCAAATTTTATAATCATGGTATACGAATGTAGCTAATAAAATCCTTATAGATTTAAGCATTGTTGTTCGTGAAACACTTTGTTAAATTGAAAAATTCTAGGTGGACTCCATTTTAAGGGAATCTCACTATTTTAAATATCCAAGAAAATTGTGATCTATTAAAGTATGATTTTTCCTTTTAAACACTCTATTAAATTGCAAAATTCTAGATATACTGCATTTTGAGGGAATCCCACTCTTTTAAATAACCAAGAAAAATATTATCTAAGTGTAAATCAACTTGATCAGAACTGAGTGCCTTAATATTTTTACTAACTTTTTTCTTAACCTTAAGTTTAATTCTTCGAACCTTTGAAGTGATTCAGACTTTTGTTTCATTAAATATGCATAACATATTTATAATGATCATTTGTAAATATAATGAAATATGGGTATACACTTATAGTACGAGTAGATATAGGGCTATATACATTTGAATGTATAAGATCTAGTAATTTACTGGCACATTTTCCCTTTCCAATAAAGTTATTTTGGTCATCTTACCCATTACATAAGATTAATAAGTTTCGTACATTTTTTTTGAAATTTGAATATGATTGAAGTAATCTCATGAGAATTACAAAAACATAGTCTACTTTATATTCCTAACTCTTCAGTGCTGAGCATCCGACCTATATTATACAGTTTATCCATTCTAGTATGTATTGGCTCAATTACTCTCTTTTATTGTCTTTCACTCTTCTAAGGAATTGGAGTCACTCTTGTAAGGAGTTAGAGTCCCTTACTTCATTGTGCTCTGTGTTATTACTAGTTAATTAGCCATTTGATCTTCATTTCTTATGAAATTTTTTGTTCTAGTCCTCTAGCTACCATATTCATCCTACAATGCAGTATTATACTATACAAAAATTGTTCTTGTGTCTTTGGCTCCTTTTGCAAAACTCTTGCATTTCTTTCTTTCCACAAATAGTACACTGTTATTGTAAGGCTCATTTTCATCACCTTATAATCTGCCTTGTTCTTGGTTTGAGTTCTAGTAAATTTCTACCTTATTCATTTTCAGTTAGTTGGGATCCATTGAATATTCAACAATTCTTTGATTTTTGACCATATGCATTTAGAGAAGGTGCATTTAGCCATAAGATGATCCATGGTCTCTCCTTTTTCCTTTCATAATTCACAGGTTCTATAGGGAATCTCATATTTGATCTTGTCCTTGGTGCCTAATCTTTCCAATATACCCAACCATAGTATGAAGCCATGACTAGGAGATGTGTCTTAGTCCTAAAATAGTTTATAACATTGCCTAATCTTTCCAATATACCCAACCATAGTATGAAGCCATGGCTAGGAGATGTGTCTTGGTCCTAAACTAGTTTATAACATTGCAACTTGGTGTTTGCCTCCTGTTGAAGCACTTTTTTACATTCCTTTGTAGAAAAATCCATTACCTTGTCATCTTTCCATTGGATTGTATAATCATTGTCTAAATTAGGATTATATAGAGTTAAGTTCCCCATAATCAGTTCTTCTCCTCTTTTACTATAGAAAGGCCATCTCCATTGATTTACTTGTATGAATTCTTCCACCTTTGTGATAGCTGAAATTATAGTCCTTAGTTATTGAGCCTCTTACAATTTGTGTAAAGGGCCATGTACAAGCCAATTATCATACCATAGGGATGTGTTGTGTCAATCTCCAATTTTATAAATTACTAATGTCTCCATCCACTATCTAGTTGCAAGTATCTGCTTCAAAGTCGAAGACATGTTCTTTTGTTAAATGCTCCATATATTGTTTCCTTTCATGTAGACTATATGAATTCATTCTACCTATATGCCCTCTTTCCTTTGGCAGATGTGTAATAGTCTTTTGGCTAGCAAGACTTCATTCATCATCTTAGTTAAGGTGATCGCTAGTCCTGCTGTTTCCTTAGGTGTGCAAATCTTGGACTATTTAACCTTAGGAATTCTATATTAGTTTATTTCCCCTCCGTAGGAATTCCTTAAGCTTCCTATCAATTTCCTTTAAAACACCCTGAGGTAGTGCAAGGTAACTAAGCCAGTCAGTTACTAGATTGCTTATATGGAGATCAGTAGTTGTAGCCTTCCTTCATAAGATATAAACTTATTGTACTAGTGATTGATTCTTTTGTTGACAACATCTATAAGTGGCATAAAATCCATCATATTGAATTTACTCTATGATATAGGAACAACTAGATATTTAACAGGGAGAGCAGCCCATTTGAAACCTAATTCCTTTGCTTTAATTGCTACTTCATTACTGACACTTGTGGATAAATAAAAGGAGGTTTTAGTTTGATTCATTCTCAGCCCAAAGACTGCTAGGAACTTCTCTAAGGAGGTCAACAACAAATTAATTGAGGCTTTGTCAGCATAAGCAAGGTGTTAAATTTTTTTACCTTTGCATTTGTGGCGGTACCTGAAATCTGGGTTCCTTGAGATTTCTATTGAAATTATTACAGAGAGGATCTCTATTCCAAGTAAAAAAAGGTGAGAGGACAGGGGCTCCCCTTGCTTTAGGCTTCTACCCACATTGAATTGCATTGTAGGTTCCCCATTGACTAAAATAACATAGGAAGGAGTTAAGATACACTCTATGACCTAATTCCTAAACCTGCTTGGAAATCCTACTGCTTGTAGAATTCTACTTGGGGACTTCTAACTTATGGAATGATATGCTTTAGCAAGATCCATCTTTAGTGTGCAACTTTGTATTGATAGTTTACAATTATGGGCTTTAAACAATCCCTGACTCAATAGAATGTTACTTCCTATGTTCCTCTCTGATATAAATGCATTCTGAGTTATGTTAATTAAATTATCAAGGTAGTTTCTTATCCTTCTTGCTAGGATTTTTTAGATTACCTTGTATACCACATTGCAACATGAGAATTTCATCAATCTATTTGCATTCTTAGTCTTAAGGATGAGACTCACGTACGTCTCATTCAACTTCTTCAAAATTTTTCCCTTTTTGTAGAACTCCATGATTGCATTGGCAACACAGTCCCATGTAGTCTCTTATATGTGTTGGAAGAACCTATAATTGAACTCATTATGCCTTGGAGCTTTATCAGGGTGTATAGAGAACAAAGTCTCTTTAATCTCCTCTTTTGTGACATCTTTAATGAGTTCCTGCTGCTTTTGCTTTGTGATGTTTCTTATACTCCTTAGCACTCCTTTGGGACTTCCTTTACTTCATGTTCTACTCCTAGGTGCTCCTTAAAGTTATCATGTGTCATCCTCTTTAACTATGCCTAGTTTGAAATTTTTACTCCTTCCTCATCAATTATTTGATGTTGTTTTTTTCCTTCTTGCTTGTATGAAATTGAAATAGTAGATAGTACATCTTTAACCCTCTCTTAGCCAACACATTCTTGATTTCTCCCTTAAATGTGAGTTTGGTGCTTCTAAAGCCTTATTTTATTTCCATGGTAACTCCCTTTCCTTTTTTTTTTATACTAATGCCTTTTGGTTTGCCTATGGCTTTTTTTTTGACATTATAATAGTTCTTTTAATGCATTTTGCTTCCTTAGGAATATAGGATCATTGTTTTTTTTAATGATTCCCTTCAGATTCCATTTTATGGTTTTTAGTTTTATTAAACATGAGAAGCTTTTGGATCCTTTTATTTCAGTCTTTATACACTTTTTTGACTGCATCTGTGAATTTAGGGTGTTTCGACATGGAGGTTATAATCTAAAAGGGATTTCCTCTTTTCTCCTATAGCTTTAAAATCTATAAAGATGGGGCTGTGATCAGATGTAATATGCCCTCTAAAGGTTACAGAGATCTTTAGAAATTGTCAAATCTATTATGCATTGACCATACATCTATCTAGTTTTTTCCTATGAAGCCAATCTTCTGTTTGATTGTTGGTCCAAAATAAAAGTGTTCCCAGACCCTTTAAGATTTGTTAGTCCAGTATTCCCAAGCAAAATTTGTAGTTCTCTAAATTTCTATCCTAACCTCTTGATACCACCTGTTGCCTCTTTATAGTTCAGGATGTAATTGAAGTCTCTTACTAAAAACTAAGAGCCTCTCACACTATTATACATTATGTTAATTTCCTCCTACAAATATAGTCTTTAGAAACTATGGTTTGAGGCATAAATCACAAACATCTTGATAGTTCTTTTCTGTTGTAGATCTTAATCAAATCACAGTGAATAACTTGGCCTATGAATGACCAATTAACTGGTTCGAGTATAGATGGGTTAAATGCCACTATTATTCTTACATAGTGATGTTTCTCATGATTTGTCAAAATTCTCCAACTTCTATTATGAAACCACAAACTTTTGGTAATAAGTCTTCCTTTATCTTAGTTTCTAGTAATCCTACAAAATCTGGCTTTTTAGTTTTTACTGATAAGGAGATCTTTCAGTATTAATTGTTTATTCAGGCCATTAAGGCCTCTAACATTCCATATTAACCTTTTCATGATTACTTCTTTCTACCTAGCTTTTTCATCTTAGATCTTTATCCTATTTTTGTCAGGTTTTCTATTAGGTTTTGCTTAACACTAGAAGTTTCCACTATCTCTCATATAGGTGTGTACTGTAGTTCCTTTCCCATTGGATTTGTTCAGCTAAATCATCGCTATTCTGCTTACCTTTTCCTTCTGGTGTTCTAGCTTTTGCTAATTCCTTCTCCATCTAATCCTCGTTAGTTCATTGGTTCTAAGTTGTTGTACTTTTGTCTAGAATAGTAGGTATGAATTTATAATATTAAATTAAATTACTCATAATTTAATTACTAATTAATATATTAAATAATTAAATAATATATATTTAGTTGATAGTAAATCAAATTGTGAAAAAAAGAAACAGGAAACAAAAAACACTTTTTATGGTTTCATAAATTTTGAAAATTAGAAGAAACCAAAATCAAAAACTGAAATTAAAAACTCAAACAATTATTTTTTTTGCTAAATTTGAAAATAAAAATAGAATACAAAAAACATAAATGAAAATAAGCAGGGTCTAAGAGTTCCTACAAGTAATGTAGTAACCCTTAATCTATTGCCAACTTGTAGGTTCGCTTCACCTTTTACTCAATGATCTAGTCTTTTGTTAGCACCTATATGTTATTACAAATGTGAGAACTACAACCAATATCTAATACCAAGATTAATGTGGAACAAATGTAGAAAGATTGATCATAATCATAAACATACTTAAGGAAAAGCTTCCTTAAATGTCTTACCTTTTAGGTTAGCAAGATAAAACTTTATAATTCCTCTTCCAATATCCATTGACTTCACAATGAAAAGATGTGTCCTTATTGTTGTCTTTCTTAACACCACCAATTGACTTTACTACTTTAGTATAAGCATTTTATTTCTTGTTCTAATTCCTATAAAGTCCTTTTTTGGCTCGTAGAATCGATGAAAAAAGCAAAACTAGGCTTCTTCTTAAGGCATCCTTTTGCAAACTTGAGCATATTTAATAGTTTAGATAATGCCAAATCCTTATGATAAATTATGAAAAGTTTGAGGTAAATGATTTAAGCACTAAATCAATGCCTAACCTATAGTCTCTATCAAAATCCAATCGGTATAATTTTTAATAGCAAATAATTTTATTTACATGTAACTTTACTGAAGATTCTTCTTACATCTTGTATTAATATAATGCTTTAAGAAACTTGCCCCTATCCATCCTACTTTATGCATCAAACAACTCCTTTTGATGTAAAATTATAGTATGAGCATCAATGTTCTTATAATGCCTCTAAAACTTAGGAGACATATTAAACCTATATTAAACATTTAGCTTGTTTAACATCAACATGATGTTGATATGTCGTTCAGACTTCATCAGTTGCATTCATTTAGGGCTTTGGTGGAATTGTATTGTCTAGAAAATATTACTTCTTCTTCTTCTTCTTTTTTTTTTGCTTAAGAATAATTCTCAAATTTATACTTATTTTATTTAACAACAAAAAATACATAAAATACCAAGGACTAGTTTACACAAAAAATAAAATAAAAATAAAATATTTGACTACTACTATTTTAAACAAATAATATTCATTACTATTAATTCAAGAAATTATCAAATAATTTTCCTACTGAGTTAGAACCCATTTTAATTTAGTTGACCTTGAGCATGCTAGGATCCATTTAATTTAATTTAATTAGGTAGACAACATACTTATCAATCACATCTTATATGACTCATAGATTAATTAGGTAACAAATCCTTGTTAAAATATATCATATATATTATTCCTAATCATGCTTCTAATTTTACATAATCATAAGTTTGTTCATCCAAATTACATAGTTAAGTAAGACACATTAATTTAAGACAAAATATATTCAAGTTAAAGGGACTTTAAGTTTGCTCAATAAGCTTTACAATAAATAGAGCTCTAATTTTATGTTTAAATAATAGAAGAAAACAGTCACGTCTTCAATGCATAATTAATATATGATTCAGAGATTTAATTTGGTTAATTTAATGAATCATAATCCTTTAAAACTTTCCTTAATTCTAATTATTAATTTTATAATTAATTTATTTAATAATTTAACTCTTAAAAAATAAATCAAATTTCATAAATATTCCTAATAAAAATTAATCATTTTGAAAACAATTTTCAATCAATTAAAAATAACTTTTCAATGTTTTCTATAAACATAAACCTCTTGGATATGCATTATTAATACTTTTCTAGAAACAACAAAGCAACTGGGCAAAAGTTTGCAACTTTTAAACAACTTTAAACCTTTATTAAATTAATAAAAATCAAGTAACATAATAAAATTAAACAATTAAAGGAAGTTCTGATACCATTATTAATAAATTAATTGGGATCAAATCACTAGCGAAATGAAAATATTTTACAATTTTTTAAAAGATTATCTTAATAGAATAACTTGAAATAAGAATTAATAAATAAAAAATACAAACAAACCTAAATCCAACAACCTGTGAAATTCATAAATTATTTAATTATCCATTCTTTAATGGTATCTACTGAGTAAAGAAAGAGACTTCAACTTTTGCCAGGGATTGACAAAAGTGTCATCTCTCTTAATGTCTTTCTCTTGTACAGAGAAAGAGTATGATTTCTTTCAAATTCTATTTAAAATTAAACTCCAAATTATAATTAAATTTTAAATCTAATTATAATTATAATTTGATCTTAATAAAATCAAATATATCATATTTTTATCTTTAAAGGTTCTTGAATTTCATAAAGAAATGCAAATTAATTTAGTATTCTCTCTCTTTAATTGCTCTATATGTGACTTATTATATTTTTATATGTTGACAATAATTATAAATTAAAAATTTTAAAATTATCTTTAATTATCTACTTAAATAATTTATAATCATCTATTAAGATTCACATTTAACAATAGGTTATACACTGAAATATTAGAAATATCAAAGTAGTTTGACTTAATTTATTTATATATGGTTATAATACATAATTTAACATTTTTGTCACCTATTATTCTAATTATTCATAAAGTATAAAATTATTGTGAATTGTTTTTAAATCCAATCATATTTATTCTTGATACTTAGTAATTAATTTGTAATTAATATTTCAAAACAACATTTCCAAATCTCAATTTACTCAAGTAAGAAAAATTTTAAATTATTATTCATTAGAATAGTAGAACAAGTTCCATATTTACTTTAGACTGAGGAATCATTTATTAACTTATTCAACTATCTTTAATTCATACCCTATCCACATACTACCAACTAAGCTACCTTCAATAGAATATATCGTAAGTAGTATAAAAAATAACAATTCTTGTATAACATATATTGGTAATCTCAAGTCTAATGATCAATTACATAACCATCATAACATGGACATCCATAAACACATAAATAATGTCTTATTTGAGATTCTCATAATTGGTCTAATTCAGTGAATTTATTTTTTAATTGGCACTCAGCACATGTTTGTTTAAAGATCTTCATACTTTAACTTATGAGATCAATTTTTTTCTTCAAAAAAAGGAAATATAATATGTGTTATTTTTGTTATTCCGTTAATTCATCTTGATAAAATTATAACTAGGAATAATTTAGAAACAAATTCTAAATGTAATTTAAATATCGTAATTATGATCTCATATTAATTTTAATTATATAGTAATTATTTCAAAGATTTTATTTTTAACCTTAAATATTAAATATAATTAATAAAATACATAAAATTTTTGAAGAATACTTATATTGAATAACCATTTCTGCAAAAGAAGACAATTGGTACGTTGATTCTATTGCAGGACCCGAAGACAAAACCATCGACTTCCTACCTGGATTTTCTGCAGTACGTACTAGGGACTTGCCAGAAGGATTAGTCTCAGGACCCTTGTAGTCCAAGCTCTCGTTGATGCTGCATAAAATGGGGTTAGCCCTTCCAAGTGCTACTGCTGTTATCGCAAACTCATCTGAAGAATTAGACCCTACAGTTGTAAACGCACTTCAGTCAAGGTTTCAAAAGTTCCTCAATGTTGGATCTTTTCTGTTAACACTTTCGAGTTCACCGGCTTCTGATCCACATGGCTGTCTTGATTGGCTAGATAAGCAAGAACGTAAAACAGTGGTTTACATTAGTTTTGGAAGTGTGATCATGCCTCCACCTCATGAGATGGCAGAATTGGCAGCAGCACTAGAGACTAGTGGGTTTCCATTTCTTTGGTCACTTAGAGGCAATCCTGAAGAGAAGTTGCCATCAGGATTTCTGGGGAGGACTAAGGAAAAGGGGAAAATAGTTTCATGGGCACCACAGCGTGAAGTTTTGCAGCATGAAGCAACAGGTGCTTTTGTGACACACGCTGGTTGGAACTCTATCTTAGAGAGCATTATTGGTTGTGTACCAATGATTTCTAGGCCATTTTTCGGGGATCAACGGCTTAACACTAGGACCATAGAAACCGTATGGCAGATTGGTACGGGGATTGAGGGTGGGATGGTCAATAAGGACGGAACAATAGAAGCCCTTAAACTAGTTTTGTTAACTGAAGAAGGAGAAAAGATGAGAAGCAAACTTTCACACCTGAAGAAACTTGCTATGGATGCTGTGAAATCCAATGGTAGCTCTACTAAAAATTTTAAGGATTTGGTACAAATATGTAACGATAAGATATAAGTTTAAGAGAAGAAAAGGATATTCTCTCAACTTTCATATGAATATGATAGTATGTATGAGCGGAGCCACACAAGGCTGAATTGGGGAAGCTGCCATTGCTTGACTTGTGTGATTTCACCCAAGGTATTTGTTTTAGTTGTATTTTGTAATGTTAAATGTCACGTTCTTTAGAAAAATAAATGAATGATTAGCATTTTCCAAGTACTTTTTTAATTCAAACTCATATTTCTTATCCTGTTACACTATTATCACACATTTATAAGTTAATCTATTGGATCCAAGAGAAAAAAAATAAAATGCGACTAAATAAAACAGGTGAACATTCACGGACGGATCATGCAAGAGCTAGGGTATTAAGAACGACTTATTAAAACATGAAAAATATGACATGGTGGACCTAATTAATGACCTTATTACTATAGCCAATAAAATGAAGAAGAAAAGTCTTTACTTACAATAAACGATGAACGCGTGGAGTTTGTATTGAAATAAATTTAAGTGAACATGTCCATACAATTAAAGTAGGAGTTTTGTTTTAGTACATTAGATATTTAAAAATGAAAGCAACAAATGTACCTGGCTTGCGACCTTTTCGTTTCTTGGATTGTGAAATTGAATGAAAATAATGAGGTCCATATGTAAATAGAAGATTGTACCAGCACAATTAATTGTCATAAAGTAGTGAATTGAAACTGAATTTTTTGCTTTTTCATTGAATTGTACAGAAGTGATAGCCCCTTAATATACATAGGTTCATGTACATGATAAGATGAAATAATAAATACAGCTTGAAGATTTTGATACATTAGATAGCCAATAGAGATCCTCAACAATGAGAGCAATACTTTTGTATTCAATTTCATTGCTAGATCTTGCAATAGTAGGGGTTTTTTTTTTTTGCACTCCAAGAAATAAGATTGAGACCTAGATAAATGCAATAACTATACATAGAACGAAGAACATTAGGACAATCGGACTAGTCAAAATCATAGTAGGCTTGAAAGGAGACTGAGGTGGGTTTAAAGTGAATACCATAAGAAGTGAGTGGGGGTAATAGGTGTGGGTGCAGGTTTGGAATTGTCAAGGCATGTCCAAAGAAGAAGATCTTTGATGTATTGTGTTTAGGTAAAAAAAGTCCACAAGGTGTATATTTGACTTCGACCCTAAGAAAATGATGAAGAAGACCCAAGTCTTTTATAGAAAAGGCAGAGTTAGGGCATAAATAAGAGATGAAATAAAGGAAGTAGAAGAACTAGTAACTAAGATATCATCCACATAAACTAAGAAGAAGGTTGTATAAGACGTGGTTTTGTGAATGAAGAAAGAGGAATTAGATGTGGGAGAGATAAAGTTAAGGTTAAGAAATTTCTAACTTAGACGATGAAAGTCAAGCCCATAGGGCTTATTTGAGACCTTAAAGTGCTTTGTAAAGGCAAAAAATATAATGAGGAAAATGAGGGTTTATGAAGCCAAGAGGTTGAGTCATAACAACTAGTTCTTGAAGGTAGCTATAAATAAATGCATTTTTGACATCAAGTTGATGAATGAACAAATTGCTGAAAAAGGAAAAGTAAGAATAAGATGAATAGCAGTAGGTTTAACAATAGAGCTAAAAGTGTGGTATAGTTAATTCTTATAGTTTGATATCTCTTAGCAACAAGACGAACTTTATATAGCTCAATAGAGCCATTGGGTTTTCCCTTTATGCAAAAAACCATTTATAACCAACAATATTGCCATTTAGTGGAAGGGAAATACGAGATGTGTGATAATGATAGGGGCAGTGAACACATCAAGCATAGCCTGAAGTCAGTGGGGAAATTTATTTGCTTGAGTGAAAGAGGTTCAATCAGGGGTAAAGGAGTGAAGAGTCGTAGAATAAGTGAATTAATCACAGAATGTTCTTAGAATGCAAATGTGATCAAATGTTTTGGTGATCATGGGATGAGAGGGAGGAGTGATGTGACGAAGAGATTGAGGGAGTGACTAAGGGAAAAGGAGGAAGAGGAAAAGGTAATGAAATGGGAGAGGGAGAGGAGGAAGACAAGGTGTGTGAAGATGGTTAGTTGTATAGGAAGGGATTTTCAGGAAAACGAACATGATAAGAGAAGTAGATTTTAAAAGTGATAGGGTCAAAACAATGGTAGCATTTATAGTGAGGGAAGTAACCAAGGGAAGACACATGGTGAGGACTTCGGGGAGAACCTGTCAGGACAAGTAGAGCCTAGATAGAGAAAACAAGTATAACCAAAAACATGAAGATGAGAAAGAGAGGGAGAAGTATGAAATAGAATTTCATATGGAGCTTTGTTGTGAAGAACAAGGGTGAGTAAAAGATTAATAAGATAGATAGCAATAGAGAATGCCTCTAACCAAAAAATTTTGGGAAGAGAAGCATGAAGAAGAAGTGTGAGTCCCATTTTAGTGATATAACGAATTTTATGTTTAGCAAGACTATTGTGTTTCTAAATGTAAGGGCAAGAGATATGAAGGGTAATGCCATAAGAGTTAAGATAGTTAGCAATGGCACCTTTAATAAGTTCAGGTTCGACATCGCATTGAAAAACTTTATGGTAGTGGAGAAAAGATTTTTAGTGATAGTTTTAAAAGTATGAAAAAACAGAGTGAGGCATATGATTTTTGAGCCTAGGGAAAAATCCATATAAAGGGACTAAAATCATCAACAAAAATAATAAAATAACAAAGGTGGTGACGGTCCCAAATATCCCAGTGAATAAGTTATAAGAGGTGTGCAGAGACATAAGAAGATAAAGAAGCAGGAAGATGAATATTATTGTCTTGAAGAAAAGATGTATATGGATTCATTACACGTGCTTTAATAGGTAAAATTTTAGACAAATTAAAGAGCTTAGATTGACATGGATGACCCAAATGTTGATATTAGAGATCTAGTAAGGTAGAAGATGCTGTGAAAGCAATAGGGTTCTTGAAATATAAAGGAACTTTCATTGGATATAGATTATTGTGGATGGGTCCTACAAAGAGTGGTGTCTTGGATTTGAGGTCGTTCACAATGTAACCAGAAGGATTAAATTTAATGAGACAAGAATTATTAGTGACAAAGTTAGCAATAGATAATAAATTAGCATTAAGAGTATGAACAATTAAAATGTCACGAAGATGAAGAGGGTGAGTATTAGTAGAAAGAGTGAAGGTACCGATAGAGCTAATAGAGTGAGAATGGTCATTATTGATAACCACATGATTCAAACCATCATATGAAATCCACAAGTTGAGGATGATAGGCTATGTAAGCAGTAGCTCCTGTGTTATGTAACCACTTAGTAATGTTATTAGAACTAAATTGGGAAGTATCTGGAATAGGTTGGATATTTATAGCAAAAAAAACTATAGTGAGAGTATTTGGATCGGGTGTTGTCCATTTTTACGATTTCTAGATTTAGAGTATATAAAGCCACAATGGGCTATAATATGTCCCCATTTCCAATAGGAGGCATAAGGTATTGGGCTTGGACCTGGAAAAATTATTATTGGACTTATTTGGAGGTTGGGCTTAGCTGTTAACATGGTTTGTGGAAGACATACTGAGCTTGGGTGAAGGTTGAACTATTGGAGCTAAATGATAAGTTTAGGCCTAGTAGTTCAGTAGAATTAAAGCTTCGACCAACTAAAGACTAAGGTCCAGACGAAGTAGGGTTAGAACCTCTTTGTTTATTGCCAGCCACCATGTATACCTTTAGTTTCGGAGCATCCATGGTCATTGTAGGGAGAAACACTAGTGACTTGTCGGTGACAAGGGCTAACTCAGGCAACGATAAGGAGTGGAGAGACTGAAGGCACTACTTGTAGATAAAAAACTTTGCCTGAAGTTTTGTGAAGGAGATAATGGATTCTTGATATTTGATTATAGCGATAAAGGATCCGTACTCAACTAGTAGTCTATTGAGTGTGAACAAAATAAGATCTTCATAAAATATATGGTCACCAATGGCAGTGAGCTCATGGGTTTTTATGAAAATAAGAGACATGAAATTAGTAATGGTAGTTGTTAGACCCCTAAGTCCTAATAGTAGAATCATGCAAGCATTGGCAAGCCTTGACTAATGTTTGATACTCAGGATGACAAAACAAGGCAAAGACTTATGATTATATAAGGAAAACTAACATTGTCGAAGAGTTGGCATACATTAGTATACATTGGTAGAAATCTTTGATGAGATCAAGATTTAGATGTGAGACCAAAAGATAGCTTGAGATGGACTTTGGGTTGAAGGTTAGTTGGATCATATACATCAGGGAGACATGTGAGAGCTCTAAGGACTTAATATGTGCTCAAATAGATAGACCATGACTAATGTATTTGACATGCGTAAGCATTAGACTAGAACAGTGTCATATGAAAGGCTTTGGGCTTGGATGACTCATGATCAATGGATAGATGTTAAGGGGAGATCTTGGATGATGTTGCAGATAAAATCACAGTAGATATACATCAACTCTAAAAGATAAAGACCATGTGGGAGGATCATTTGAATATAATAAAGTTCTTCACGGATATGAATGTATCATTCCTAATTAAATATAATCTCTTATCTTGTTAGTCGTGATGTATCTAATTCATATTAGATAGAGACCTATTTGGATGTGAGTATCATCCAATTGGTTAGTGTGGTGTAATATGATAAGGATAGAGGTGATCTAGTTAGTTCAGTATAATTAGGATTTTGAATTGTAAAGTCAAAAATGTCTATAAATAGCTTATTTAAGCCTTACTCATAGAGAGAGAGATAGAGAGGAAGGAAATATAATGAGGGAGAGCATTCCTTTGTATGATTTTTGGGAAGTAATAAAAGTTGATTTTTACCTTAACTTTTGTGTGTTTATTATTGCCTATGATTATTTAATACTTTCATATTATTCTTACTCAAGTGTGAGAGTTAAATATTTTGAGGGTCGTGAGGCTTTCAAGAATAAGGATTTGTTGGTCAATGATCACGTGGAACGGTTGAGTCTTGCTTAAATGAACCTAAGTAAGATTATTGTGCAAAGGAGTAGATCCGACTTCAGTATAAATTCAGTTTTTAGGAAACCCTTTGTATCAGTAGCCACCCCTTTCTTCAAATTATGAAGTTTTTGGATAAGGAGTGAGAAATAGGACGAGGATTGAGGCATGAAGTGCTATTGGAGAGCAACTCAAAGGTCACAAGAAGTAGAACAACCAAGAGCCAATCAAACTACAAAGCTAGTGAGAGAAGTAGTGAGAAAATAGTAGATTAGATGGTCTAATCGCTACCATTTCAGATATTCTAAAGAGCAAGAATATGCTATTGCAGGCAGTAAGAGTGAGCCATCAACATACCTATAAAAGTCACATGCTATCAATATTGCTTCCACTTGATTTTTCCATATAAGATAATTAGTTGAATATAAGGGCATTGTAATAAAATTTGTAATTTGATTGAATGGTATCACTATAGAATTTGATTTTGCCATGGTTAATGTTGGATAATACTTATATTGTTACATCAAGATTAGTTAGGAAATGTTATATGTAATGGTGAAACAATTGTGATTTTTTTATAATGGTTAATTAACCATTCCTTTTGAAAGTTAATAAATTATTTAAAAAACCAATTTCTTGCATATTGAATACCATATCCATCTATACGTCAATCATGTCTCTTTTAAGATAATAACTTAGTAAGAGGATCTACAAGATTCTCTTTAGTGGGAACTTGCTCTCATGCTATGTCTTTCTATTTCACTATCTCCTTGATCAAGTGAAACTTCCTGAGTACATATTTGGACTATTGATGAGACCTTAGTTCCTTTAATTATGCAGTGGTGCCATTATTATCACAATACAATATTATTTGGCTCAATAATGCTAAAACCACTACAAGTTCGATGATAAACATCTTGATCTAAAATGCTTCATTTGCCTCCTCTGAGATGCAAATGTACTCTGTCTCAATCGTAGAATCCACAATGGTTGGTTGATTGGAACTCTTCTAACTTACTACACCACTATTCAAAGTGAAGATGTACCTTAACTATGATCTACTATCATTTGGATCAAACTAAAAACTAGCATTTAAATACCTCTGAACTCTTAGTTCAGTTCCTCTATAGACCTAGAAAACATCTTTAGTCCTCAAGTACTCTAAGATCTTTTTCACAGTCGTCCAGTGACTATTGCCAAGATTGGCTTGAAACATACTCGTTACGCTCAAAGTATAATAGACATTTAGCCTAGTACATAGCATCATATACATAATTGATCTAATTGTCAAAGCATATGTAACACAATCCATTTTATCACTGTCTTCTTATGCCTTAAGACACATACTTTATAAGAGAGAAATCTTACACAACATGGATAAGAATCACCTCTTTGAATTCTCCATACTAAACCCTTTTAGCACTTTGACTATGTATATAGAATGGGATAAGCCAAGAAAATTCTTGGATCTATCTTTATAGATCTTTATTCCCAGAATATATGTTACTTCTCCTATATCCTTTATAGAGAAGTTCTTGTACAACCAAACTTTTACAAATTGGAGCATTTGTATATTGTTTCCAATCAGTAATAGGTCATTAACGTATAGCATTAAAGAGGCGTCTGCACTCCCACTAACCTTCTTATAGACACATAGTTCATCCACATTTTTTATAAAATCAAATTCTTTGATTGTCTCATTAAAATGGATGTTCCAACTTTGTGATGCTTTCTTAAGTTTATAAATGAACTTTTGCAACTTATATATTTGATTAGGAAATCTATTAGATTCAAAACCTTTAGGTTGTGTCATATACACATATTGAAACAAATTCCCATTAAGAAATGTTGTTTTGACATCCATTCGCCAGATTTCATAATCATGATATATGACTATAGCTAATAAGATCCTTATGGATTTAAACATAGCTAATGGCAAAAAGGTTTCATCAAAATCAATACCATCAGAAGGATCCACTTGCATCAAAATCAATACCATCAAAATCAAAAAATGTATATCAGTTTTTCTCTTAAAGATCCACTTGCATTCTATAGGTACAATACCATCAGAAGGATCCAACAAAGTCCATACTTGGTTAGTTTATATGGCTCCATTTCAAATATCACGACTTCATTCCATTAAAGAATTAATGTTAGACATTTTTTCTTTAAAAATAGCAGGCTCGTCATCTATGAGCAATACATTGTCATTCTCTTTTTCAACATATAAATCTAATCTAATAGGGAGGATGAGGTATTCTACTAGTGTGTCATGGACTATATGTCTCTTGAACCCTTGGTACATCACTTGTATCAACTTAAGGTTTACGTTCCATTTGGATTGAATTTAAGGTTCTTCAATTTCTCTATGTTATACCTCACTCCCATTGCTTTCTTTATGAATAAATTCTCTTTCTAGGAGTGTAGCTTATTTTGAGATAAGCACCTTTTGCTCAATAAGTTGGTAAAATTGATATCTAATACTCTCTTTCAGATGCCCTATAAATTTGCATTTATTTGATATAGTTTGAAGCTTATCAGATGTTGCATGCTTTAAATAAGCGTCACATCTCCAAATCTTTAAGTGTGATAACTTTAATTTACTACTATTTTATAACTCATATGGTGTTTTGTCAACCAATTTAGATGACACTCTATTTAAAAGGTAAACATCAGTTTCAAAGGCCTTACTAGTCCATAACTCATATGGTGTTTTGTCAACTAATTTAGATGAAGCTCTATTTAAAAAGGTAAACATTATAGATATAAGTATAAACGATAAACAACAGGGATATAGACAATAGAGAATATCTATTTTCTATAGTTTCTATTTTTCTTTTCTGTTATTAAATCTTAATTTATTAAAACAAATTAAAAGATACCCTTTGAATGCTTAAATATAGATAAGATACTAGGACGCCCCGTAACAATAACTAATCTAATGACTTCTCACTCGATTTGGGCAAAGAAAGAGTTGACTGAAAGAGCTTGATTTTGGACTGAGTTAGCCACACTAACCCTTCCTTTCTCAAACTTTCCCCCTCCTTCGTCCTATCTGGGAGTGGTTGATTCATTATTTTTTAGTCTTTCTGTAACTAAGGGATGGAATGTTATCTGGGCCAAATGTGGTACTGCTATTGTCTCAATTTAATGAAGCCAAAAAAAGGGCCCATGAGTTTCAAAGGCATATCCCAAAAAAGAGGCAGAAAGGACTATATGACTCATCAAGGAATGTACCATATCTAATAGAGTACAATTTCTTCTCTCAGACACTTCATTATATTGTAAAGTTCTAATAGGAGTCCATTATGAGAGAATCTCATTCTCTTTTAAGTAACTAAGAAACTCATGGTCTAAGTATTCACCACCTTGATCATATCTAACTGTATTAATACTCTTACCATTTTGTTTCTTAACCTTAAGTCTAAATTCTTTGAACTTTTCAAATAATTCAGACTTTTTTTTCATTAAGTACATATAACCATATCTAGAATGATCATCTCTGAACATAATGAAATATAAGTATCCACCTCTAGCATAATTTAGATATAAGTGTAGCATCCCACCCTCAGAGGACACCCACTCGACATTCTGATGAACGTCCGAGTAAGTACCCTACAAGGGTGGAAC
>JAOQMM010000172.1:10798072-10811755 GCA_027563515.1 Erythroxylum platyclados | reverse complement strand
CATGTAGTATGGTTCTTTATTTGACACATGGAATGAGATGTGGCTAAACCTTCATCATACATTAACATTATATCAAAAAAATTAGTTCATAAAATAAAAACTCCTCCTTTGTTTACTATTATTTTTCCAACAAACTCAACTTTTATTATGGAAGCTCTAACACCAAAAATAAAAATTAGTGTAAATAAAGAAAACAAAAAACCCAAAAATTTATAAACAAATATAATCAAAACACCTCAAATTTTCACCCATCTACTATGCAGTTTGCACTCGAGTCAATCCTTTAAGGTGATTGATGTAACAAGTTCTCTAATTACTTTATTTCCTTATCTTTTATTTCTCGCGAAAAAATTGCATGGGAGATCACGTGAATTCTATTGATGAGATGCCAAGTGGGAAGATAGTGGAAGAAGATTGAATGCTGATGCTATCATCTAAAGGATTATTTTGTACTGCATATTGTTATATTGGGTTATGTTGGAGACTTTTAAATAATATTGAGTTGAATCCGTCTTTTGATAGATTAAAAGTAAACATTAAAAACTTTAAGAATTACTTTATGAATTTGATTTAAGTTTTAAAAATTATAAATAAAATTTAGGTTAATTTATAATTATTATTTAACAAGTTCTTATTAAAAGAATAGAAGATAAAAAATTATCTAGATAAATATTTATATCTTAAATTATTTATTCTATTTTGACTTTTTATTACAATAAAACATGAATTTTCTTCCGATGATGATATTGAAAAACTTTAACTTTGTTTTAAATATATATTATATGCATATAAATTTAACTAGTAATAATCAACAAGTAGAATAAAATAGGGGTGTATTTTTTTATGTGGGTAATTCAGAAACAACTTCTCTACTAGTTAAGAGTAAGGTTGAGTATTACTAAACCTCCATAACGCAGGATTTTTACTAGATTGTTGCTGCTGTTATTATTGTTGTAATAAAATAGGATGTAATTGTTGAAGATTCTTCTTTTTTAAAAATTTTTCAATTTTTGCTTTAAAGTTTTAAAAAATTATTTAATTAAATTTTATTTTTTAATTAATTCATATTTGTATAATATATAAATTAATTTTTTGTTTTCTATTTAGTTTTTATAAAATAATTTTATTATTAAATAAATAAAAATTCTAATAAAATTTAATTTAATTATTCAAATTGTAGCTAATGTCAAGATTCTAAAATAACTTCACAACTTTATAAAAATAAACTTTATAATATAAATTATATTTATATAAAATTATTAACCGTGTAGGTTGATATTAATATTATATTATATCAATATCAATATCAATTCAAAATTTGACATGCTATTCGGAACTTTCTGGAAGGCTCTCGCACTGACTTCCTTTTTATAGTGTGCTTTTTCGTCTTATACTAGAGTGTCTTATTCCTTTTAACGTCTCTCTACACTTGTATTTTCTTTTCATTTTAATCATCTTACTGCTAAAACAAATATGTAAAAATAGGGGTTAATCAATGGATTGTTACAAGTATTCAAACCACATATATCATAAGCCAGAAAGTTGTTTTTGAAACTTGGAAAGATTATGAGGCCCTTGTATTTGTAGAGCGGAGGAGTTGCAATTTTATCTTGCTCAGCTTGTTAACCACATCTTCTATTTCAGTCCTCTCCTCAGGCAACTCTCTGGAGCAGGCCAAGCCCAACTCCAAAATGACTAAGAAAAGGCTTTGCATTCCGTTTCCAGCTGTTAATAGATTGTCATCTATGACATCTACTATTCTGTGTGGAAAGGCTTCATTTACCCACTGCCTCAAGCTCAGCTCCTGATTGAACATTGCATCAGTTGGTTTCTTTCTCGTCATCATCTCCAACACTATGATACCCAGGCTATAAATATCACCCCTTGTAGATACTCTTCCTTCACCACCGTACTCTGCATCACACGCCAGATCTTCAAGCCTTTTTGGAACCATCTCATTGCATATACACAAACAAATGGACATTTTACCAATCAATTTATATTGATTCTTCATGTACCAGGAGGTTGGGAAAAGAGGGAACCCCGTTATTTTGAGAAATTTAGAGAAGGTATAAATTATAAAGCATAAGGAAAACTTCTCTTATTCCTTTCAAGTCGAAATTTTTAATAGGTGAGATTTGAACCTAATAGCCTCTTATTTTCGAAAATAAAGTTAGTCGACTCTCTCAACCTCAACCTGTTGATTGATTTAAATTCTTCTTATGCCACTTGATTCAATACACAGCGCACTGATCAAAGAATAAGGAAGGTGTAGTGTTAGGAAATGCTTTTACGAATTTATAGAGACTGTAGTTAACATATTGACGATAGCTTATGGGTGGATTTTGGCCAATAAATAACATGCACACCTAAAAGAAAGAAGCCTATTGGTATTAATGCGAGGAATTGAAGTATAATCACTGATATACCTGGTGCCATGTACCCCAGAGTGCCTAAAGTTGCGGTGAGTGCCGTGGGCTTGTCTTGAGCCAACATCTTTGAGATACCAAAGTCACCTACACGCGCGATCATGTCTTGATCAAGAAGAATGTTGCTGGGCTTCAGGTCACAGTGCACAACAGCTTCTGGTTGGCCATGGTGGAGATACTCCAGAGCTACCGCAACATCAACCAATATGTTCACTCTTTTAGTTAGATTTAAGAAGTAATTGTGGGAATACAACCATTTTTCGAGGCTTCCATTTGGCATGTATTGCAGGATCAGTGCTCTCAGATCAGGATTGGAACATGAACTTATGACTTTAACAAGATTCCTGTGTCTAACGTTACGCAAAACTTTGCATTCAGCGTCGAAACTCTTGAATGCCCCTTCTAGATGTAAGTTCAGAACTTTAATGGCAACAACTTTCCCATCTGAAAGTATCCCTCTATATACAGAACCAAAGCTTCCAACTCCAAGCAAATTCGCATCAGAAAAAGAATCAGTGGCACGAACAAGTTCATGATATGAGATCATTGGCTGCTCCAAATTAACTAATCCTACGGACGGACTTGAACCTTGAGTTTTTCTCCTTCCAATTCTTATCAAGAAAAGAATGAAAATAACCAGAATTGCTAATACTGTGATTGATGGAAGAACATATTTCAGTAAATGAAGTTTGCTGTCTGATCTGTGGTCACAAGAAGGGAATCCTAGTATTGGCTTTCCACATAGTGCCTGATTCCCTAGGAAAGATTGAGCTGTCAAGTTTGAGAAAGGTCCTCCGGTTGGAATCTCCCCTGACAGTTTGTTGAAAGACAGATTCAATTGCGAAAGATGCTCCAAACCCTCGAAGGACTTCGGTATCTCCCCCGTTAAATCATTGAAAGAGAGATCGATGAATTCCAACGCTACCAAACTGCCAAGCTTTGATGGAATTGGACCCTGTAATAAGTTATTTGACATGTTGAGAGAGCTTAAGCGCTGGAAATTTTGGATAGTGCTTGGTATGTTTCCTGAGAACTGGTTCCAGGACAAATCCAAGTTTTCAATCACCGTTAATTTCGCATCAATAGGTACAGGGCCACCAAATGAATTAGAGGACACGTTCAAGAGAATTAGACTTCCAAGTGACCATAGACCAATTGGCAGAGAAGAGTTATATTTATTAGAACTTAGGTCCAATTTCTGTAAACGACTCAGATTCCCAATACAACTTGGAATCGATCCATACATGGCATTACCTTGAAGGATTAGCTCCCCCAAGCTCCGTAAATGACATAGTTCATCTGGAATCCGTCCCTCAATCTTGTTCCAATCAAGATGTAACTTCTGTAATTTCGTTAGTTCTCCAATAGATGGCGGTATTTTCCCACCGAGCCCATTGCTGCTAAAGTGCAGGAAATGTAAGTTCTTTAGTGATCCAATCCATTCAGGTACATTCCCCTGAATTCCACATCCTTGTGCGTAAAAATATTGAATCCCACTTGAATGGTTTCCAATGGAAATTGGCAAAACCCCATTTAGTGGATTATAAGAGATGATCAACTGCTCCAATGATCTGCAACTTGACAAGACATTTAGAAAGCCAAGTTCAGAATTTTCAAGTTCTCCAGTGAGCTGATTGGATCCAAAATTGAGAATCTTGAGTTGCTGCAAGCTGCCAAGGTTTGTTGGCACTGGTCCAGTGAACATATTTTTGTGCAAGAGCAGTTTTGTGAGCTTTGAAGAATTGGACAAGTGCAATGGGATTTTTCCGCTGAACTGGTTCCACTGCAGGGAGAGTTCTTCAAGATTAGGAAGGTGAAGTCCAGTAGTTGACGGAAAGCTACCAGAAAGGTTACAGAAGGGTAAGGATAAGAACTGCAAATTGGTAATGTTGAGAATTGCTTGGGGTATGACACCAGTAAGGCCATTTATTCCCATTGTTAACTGCGATAGATTCGATAGCCGCCCCAGCTCCTCAGGGATTATTCCATGAATATGGTTATTTCCGGCATAAAAATAAACTAAGCTGGACAAGTTGGCTAAAGAAGGAGGAATGATACCTGTTATTTCATTGTCACCAATATATAGCAACTGAAGGTTAGGTAACCTGCCAATTTCCTCTGGTATGCTTCCGTTGAATCTATTAAGACTCATCTCGAGTAGAACAAGTTCTCTACATTCACTTATTGATGCAGGGATAGGACCACTGAGGTTATTGTTGGAGACATTAATCTCTCCAAGATCTGGACATACATGGCATATGTTGGATGGAAAGGAGCCTGAGATATAGTTGTTCATAAGAGAAAAGATTATCAGTGAAGTGATATTATATATAGAGGAAGGAATTGAACCGATGAGACCATTGCCCTCCAAACCCAAGAACCATAAATTTGATATGTTGCCCAAAGAAGGTGGAATAGTGCCTCCAAGATTGTTCCCACCTAGAAACAACTGATGGAGCTTTGATAATATTCCCAACTCTTTTGGTATGCCACCACTGAAGTTGTTGTATACTAAAGAAATGGCTCTTAATTCCTTGCAGCCGCATAAACTTGGTGGGATTGATCCCGTCAAACGATTCTCTCGCAACAGCAACAATTTTAAGCGAACTAAATTGCCCAGTTCATGTGGTAGATTGCCATGCAAACCATTGTACCTAAGGTCTAGTGAAGTAAGGAATGACAGGTTACCAATATGAGGAGAAATGGTGCCTCGTAGACCCATGTTAGGAAGTTCTAGAGCAGTGACTCTTTGTCTTCGTTTGCTACAAGAGACACCAAACCAGTTGCAGAAGTTGATGGCAGTGCTCCAATTGCCAACCAAGATGTTGTTCGGTTCCAAACTCAATCCAGCCTTCAAGGCCAGAAGAGAAGATTCATCAGTAAAGTTGGAGTGAACCACTGCCAAGACTGAGCTCATCAGGAATGAGTGTAATACCAGCCATACAAAGAGGAATACGCTGGTGTATCTTTCCATTTTCAGATTCGTGGAGGAGAGTTAGAGATCGTAAGAAAGTAACAGAGGGTTTAGTTTACATGGAAAACCAACATGTGCATGTATGTATTATGTTTTGTTGCGGTTTTGATGATTGTCACGCTTATACTTAAGGTTATAGCATCATTAGCCATAAGCTAGTTAAAAAGTTACTATTATCTATCACGAAGCTGCCCATCTTAGTTCGTCCAAGAAATGCTCGTCAATTACGCAGAAGACCACTAAATTCCGACGGCCGTCAACTTCGGTTTGTCCTATCACTTGAGTCTCTTCTTAAACAGCATTCACTTTGAAAATTCTATTACATTCCATTTTCTCTTAGAATTTTGCAGTAAAGCACGTCGTTTCCATTATCCTACAGTTTCTAAGAGACATTTTATGAAGTTATTGTAGTTTTGAAGTACCTTATACCATTCATAGTGATGAAATATTAATGGCGCCATCACGTTTTAATTCCATTATGATGAATTGATTCAACATAATGGAATAAGAACAACCCAGTAAGCCCTGTGATTATGCTCTTGGAAATCCGTTTTCAATTTCTCTTCCCAACCCAAACGCTTCCTAAAGACAAAGACCAAGACTTTCTGAAACCAGACCTATTCCTTTTTTATTTCACATAAATAAAGTCCAATGAATAGGGTCCACAGACCTTTTTCCTTTTTTATTTTTCACTTATGAATGCGCTTTTTCTTAATTTGCAAGTTTTTTTTTTCCTTTTCCTAAATGTGCTTATAGATAGTTGAAGTTAGATTTGACAACAATTCAGACAGCGACTAGACTTGGGGACAAGTATGAAAGCAAGAAAAATGCTTTCTATGAATTTTCCTAGATTTGATTGCTAGAACCTAACTTCAAGCATCATTCGTAATTGCAGGGTTAATGTACTTTGTAGGACCTCCCAAGAAAAATAATTGCTGAGGAAAATAACTCCAGTCAGTGGGCTGGAATGCTGCCCCCAAAAGTCAAGTCAATTCCGCGTAAATACTTGGATTTTTTAGATGATCACTTACTATACAACATAGCAAATTTTAGATGATCACTTACTGTACAACATTGCCAACACGGCCAAATCATTTTCCATTGTTTTCCTTGAACAAAATTAATAATTTCATATACATATTCACTGAAAAATATTGGGTATTTATAAGAAAATAATAACATTATGAGTGCCTCAAATTTTCTTGTTTATATTTGTGTATTACTTATTTTTATTATAATTTATTTTATGATTGAATTTTGTAGCTTGCTCAATATCATCAATATAACGTTGATACCTCTCCCAAACTTCATCAGTTACATCTGAACTAGGTTTTAGTAGAACAGGAGTGTCAAGAATATACAACTTCTTTTCTTGCCTAAAAACTATTCTTAAGTTTTGAAACCAATCCGAAAAGTTAGGTCCAGTTAGCTTTTTAGCATCCATAATACTCCTCAATGTCAAGTTGGTACTCATCTTCTAATTCGATAACCACAAAACATAAAAGTAGCAAGTATTAATTTATATACAAAATCAAATGAAATAAGGACTTTAAAAAATATTTTATTACTCCTGCTATTTTATTCAAAATAGTAGCCCTCACTATTAAATCGAGAAATTATCAAATAATTTCTTAGTGGGCTAGGATCCCATTAAAACATAATTGATCGTAAGTTTACTCAATAAACCAACTAAATTTAAATTAGATAGATAACATCTTTATCAATTACATCTACAATGACTCCTAGAATTGTTAGGTGACAACTCTTTGCCAAAATATATCATATATGTTATTCTTAACCCTACCTCTAAATCCATAAGATCATGATTTTACTCATCCAAATCATACAAATTTAGTTAAGTAGGACCCATTAATTTAAGATAAAAACATATGCGGGTTATAGTAGTCTTAAGTTTACTCAACAAGCTAAGGAATAAATAGAACTTTGGTTTTATACTTAAATAATGGAAGACAATTATTACATTCTTAACGTGTACTTAATATTTAATTGAGGGATTTAAATATTTTAAAAAAATATTGGTCTCATCAAAATAATATAATCTCATTATATTTATAATTTAAAACATAATCTAATTAAGAAAGAAATTATTTAAAACTTTTGCTTAATTCTAATTATTGATTTGATAATTAATTTAATTTAATAATTCAACTTTTGAAAAATTAAACTAAATTTCAAAATATTCCTAATAAAAATTACTCCTTGAAAACAATTTTCAAAAATTGGAAAAACACTTTTTCAATTTTATTAGGAATATAAACTAATTTAATCTCCATTAAATTAATTTAATTGAAATTAAGGTTTTAAAAAATATTAAAAATCAAATAAAATAAGGAGAAAGGCTACCTGGAGTGTTTATTGCACGTGCCAGACACTGACTGTATAGACGCGTCCAATGCATGAGCCTACAATCAACTGAGAATGTTGACTGGCGCGTGTTTCGAGACATGGGTGCATGAATCACACGTGCCCATCGAATGTGCACACGTTCTCCAACTGTCACTAAGTCCTATCTCTGTATGGTTCATATGGTATTTAAATACTACCGACTGAATTATCATAGGACAATTTATAAGTAGCATAAAAAAACAGTAATTCCCACATGAGATACCTTGATAATCTCAAGTCTAAGGATCAAGTATACAACTATCATTATGAGGAAATCCACAAACACATAAGTAATATTCCATTTAGGATTCTCATAGTTGGGTCAGTTCAGTGACTCACTTTTTACTAATCACCCATACATTAGTTTAACTATTTTCATACTTTAATTTATAAGATCAATTACTTTCTTCATAAGAAAAAAATATATTGTGTGCTAGTTTTATAATTTCAACAATTCCTGTCTTGATAAAACTACAACCAAGAACATTTAGGAACAATAAATATAAATTGAATCTCACAATTATAATATTAAAACTACAACCAGGAACATTCAGGAACAATATGTAAATGTAAATTGAATCTCATAATTATGATCTCATAATTGTTAGATTCAATTTACATTTATTATTCCTAAGTATTTTCGGTTGAAGTTTCATCAAGACATGATTTTGTTGAAATTGTAAAACTAGCACACTATTATAATTTTAATTACACAGTAATTATTATAGGGATTTTACCTTAAATATTAAAACATCAAATGTAATTAACTTAATACACAAAGAAAAAGAATACCTTTTCATTAATTAAATAATAATGTCATACATCAAATTGCATCCAACCGATTGGTTGTAGGGGCATAAACTAACATAAATGACATAGTATATGATGTGGGTGTCAACTCCTTAAATAAAATGAGTTGGTAGTCCATATAGACATGGAATGAAAAGAAGTTAATAAGCAAAATTTAAAATAATAATGAATTTGCTATAAAAAAAAAGACATACCAATATGAGAAGAACATAAAATAGGAAGATCAAACATTTTTTTGGCATCTTATTTTATTTTTATAAAAATAATCTTCTTAAGAATGTAATTTTCAAAATAATTTTAAGTTATAAAATGCATATGTACAAAAGACAATACACCTTTATATATATATAAATATATAGACATATATTATCGATTAAAAGAAATTTATAATTAATATACCTATACTAAAACCATATATTTTACTATACCTTTTAACACGAGAACTTAAGTTTTGTTGATTTGTATAATTCATTAATTTTTATTATGATATTTTATGAGTAAAATAATGTAGTTTTAATAAATTAAAGTTTTAAAATATTTTAATTTCAATATATATTAGTACTGATTTAATCATTTAATTTTTCTACCAAAAATTAACTGTCAATTGTTTGAGTTTCTAATAATAAACCTATAGTAGCCACACAAAAAAAAGTTTCCTCATTCCAAAGGGGTAAGAAACTACGAAAATTATAGAACTTCGAGGGAAAATCGAGAAAATATGCGACAGAACAACGACTCCAATTTCGACTTTTGTTAAGGATCAGACTCACTACAGAAAATTGTCTAAGATTCGATCAAGTGACAGAAAAGTTGTTTGAAAGCAAACAGGCGAGGCGTAAGAGACCTTCAGAGTCAAAGATTCTAACGTGCGCCTTGGGTCGAAGACTTCCATGTGGAAGACTAGAAGACCAAAGAGATGCAATACTAGTGCGTTTAGCATATTCAATCTGCATTAGTGACGCGATATCACGATGTGAAGGAATGCAGAATGAATTAATGAGCTTAATAATTCAGCCTTAGAGCTCCCTTTTTTTTTAGTATATATGAAAGGATTAGAAAATTAGGAAAGCGATCAATCGAAGTTGCCCTCAAAATGGCATGCCATTAATTTTGTTCTGATAATAGATTTCTCAGGTATGGAGCTGAAAAGATGATTGAGATAAGGAGCACGTTAATAATTTTATCTCCACCGTTAAAGTTTTGCTATGTATTCTCCATGCACTAATGCAAGAAATGTTAGTGCCATGAAGGAAACGTGCTTTGAGGTCAAAGGATTAGCTGCAAAATTGGTCGTATTTGGTTTCTTTAGATTGATATATATGTTGTTAGTGGAAAACTACAAAAGCAAGTGGTGGAAATTTGCCGACCACTTGGAAGTTATCGTGATCTCCACTCAACTTGTGTCCTACCTAGACGCTTCCTTAGTTTAGTTCTAGTCATGTTTGAATTTACATTATGATTAATTTAGTAAATGAAAAATCAAATTCAAACTCATATTTCTAGACGTGAAATTTAGGGATGACAATATGCTAGCTCATGGGCCCAGATTCAGGTGTTTTCAATGAGCTGGCCTATGGGTTAGGCCCAGGCTTAGCTGAGACTCAACTATTTTAAGCAAAACGATATTGTTTTGTTTAGAAGAGTTAAGCTTCGGGTAAGTTTAAGCCTGGGCAGCCCAATCCCAAACTCAATTTAAAAAAAAGACATGTTTTTCACTTTTAATTTTAAAAAAATTGTCGGGTTGGCCCTATGCCATCACGAAAATTTGAGGTTAGTGATCTCTAACTCTGGCTTTGAAGCCATTTATAGATTCTCTTATTCATATGCATGTCAAGGTGAAACATGAATATGTTGTGTGCAACACACAAAAGGATATTTTGTCATTGTAGAACTAGTTTTTATGCAAACTTTAGCTTTCTTAGATTCTTTGCAATGTTTATATGTAACAACTTTTAGAATCTTGCCATGCCCTACCAAGAACATAAGAGTTTTCTATCTCTACTTTCATTCTGTATATAACAACATTAGTTGTGGATTGGCATTGAGGAATTCCACTGACATGTTAACATCTGTAATAATATTTGATGAAGAGCGAGGATAAATCAGAAGCAACTTGATCAGGTTTCATTAATTGCCTCGCTCTAATATGACATGGCAGAGAATTAATAGTCCATGCCTTCCCCGATAAGATGTGATTAGATCATATTAATTTGACTTATTTCTTTTATTTTAGTTTGATTTTGGTGTTTAATAGGTAAAGTTGATATTTATTTTGTTTTAGGAGATGATAAGTTGAGATTCAATCAAATTTTGTTTAAACTATCTAATTAGAGTATCATTTGTCAAAGCTAAAAAATTTGGGTAGTTAAAGTAAAAGATGGCAAATTGCTAAAAACTATAAGACAAAATTATGTCTAAGAGTCATACTCACTTTAAGAAGTTCTAACTAGGAACCTTTATTTCAGCCATATGATATATGGATTCCAATTTGTTTCATTCATTATATCTAGAATATTTATAGACTACGATTTTGGAGAGAGAACAATATGTTTATTCTCACTTCTTTTGTCTTCTTTCCTTTATTTTATTTTGGAAAGATAGCCATGAGTGCCTAAATCTAAATTTTTAGATTTAAAGAGAATTAATCTATTTGTAACTTTGGAAGGTTTTGTTCTAAACCTTAATTTTATTTTAATTCAAGTATTTCTTATTTTTTGTTCTTAAATTCATGAGGTGATACTCCTTTTTTCCGCCCTTTATTCTTACCTTTCATCTCCTTTATAAAGTCTTGTTTAAGAGATGTATAATTATATATCCAGAGATGCCTACTTAGTAAAAAGGATAGAGTTGTCTATTACCTTACAATTACTTAAACAATATTGTTAATGTGTTGTTACAGAGAAGAAATCTATTACCCTATTAATTACTTAAAAACCATCATGACGAGCTTACTACAAGTGTACTCCTTGAAACTACATTTGTTAACATGTTGGCACCATTTTTTCTGTGTAAATCTTCTTCAACTTTATTAGTTGCTCATCAACCATAGACCGTAACCAATAATACCTTGCATCAATGCGCTTAATGCGAGAATGATACATAGTATATTTGCTTAAATCTATAGCACTTTGACTATCACAAGAAACTATGTACACATGTTGTTTTATGTCCAATTCTTAGAGAAATTGCTTCAACCAAAGCATCTCCTTGCTAGCTTCCATAACCATAACATATTTTGCCTCAAAAGTAGACAAATTTATGCACTTCTACAACTTATTTTGCCAAGAAATAGCTCCCCCCAGAAATTTGAACAAATAACTTGAGGTGGACTTTCTATTATCGAGATCACCAGTTATGTTTGCATTTGTGTATCCATCTAAAATAGGCTCACCATTGCCAAAACACAAATAAATTTTGAAATTGTCTCATAAATATTTGAAAATCCACTTCACTGCTTCCCAATGTCCTTTTCTCAAATTGGATAAAAATTTACTTACCAATCCATAGTATATGCCATGATTTAGTGTAAACTATGACATACATCAAGAAGTTAACAATGGAGGAATATAGAATTAGGGACATACTCTCTTTCTCCTTTTCGGTGGTAGGATAAGCATTCTTGCTCAACTTGAAAAAAGCTGCTAAAGATGTACTCACTAACTTCGCATGCTTCATGTTAAACCTCTCAAACAGCTGTTCAATATATTTCTCTTATGACAACCACAACTTTTCGACCTTCCTGCCACGAACGATTTCTATGTCCAAAATTTGTTTACCCAAATCTTTCATATCAAAGGCCCAAAAATCCAAAATTTGTTTACCCAAATCTTTCATATCAAAGGCCTTGGACAAGTTGTCCTTTAACCTGAAAATCATGTCAATATCTTGTCCTACTATCAGTATATCATCTATATATATGGGAAAGATGATGAATCTACCACCAGAGAATTTTCTAAAATACACGTAAGGATTAGCTAACATTCTCTTATACCTATTGTTCATTATAAATGAATCAAACTTCTTGTACTAGTGGTATTGGTTCCTATTTGAGCATATAAAGACTCTTGTTCAACTTGCATACATAGTCCTCTTTCCTTTTGACTTTGAACCCTTCCAACTACTCTATATATATCTTCTTTTCCAAATCACCATATAAGAAAGCAGTCTTTCCATCAAGTTGCTCGAGTTTAAGATCCAAACTAGTAACTAGTTCCAATACCATGTGTATCATTGACATCTTGACTACTAATGAGAAAATGTTGTTGAAATAGATAGCCTTCTTTTGATTGTAACCTTTCACCACCAGTCTCACCTTATGCTTCACTAACTTGACACTATCTTTCTTGATTTTGAATACCCATCTATTATTCAAAGCCTTCTTGCTTTTAGGAAACTTCACTAACTCATAAATTTCATTCTTCTTCAATGAGTCCATCTTCTCTTGTATTAGTTTGAGCCAAGAGTCTTTATCTTCAAGTTACTACACTTCGTAGAAATTCTCTGGCTCCCTATCAATAGTGACTTGGAGATATTCTCAACTAAGGTATCTTATTGAAGGTCTCTTCATTCTAGTTGACCACTAAAGTTGGACATCTTCTAATACTTAAATAGGTTGCTCCCTTTGCTAATGATGCTCATAGACCCCTTCAATATCATTTATAAGTGTGTCTCATATGACTCATCACCTTCAGGTTACCCCTAATCATTATTATCTAATTCATGTTTGCCTTCTTTACTTGTAGGTTGATTAGTGACAATAGGAATAAAGGTAGAATCCGTAGCACTGGATGACAAACTAGTGGAAGTAGTATTGTCTTGTTTTATGTGATCTACACTTATCTTATGCTCGTAGAAGATTACATCCCTATTTCTAACTACCTTCCCATTTTTCAGGTCGTAAAGTCTATAGCTAAACTCCTCATCACTATATCCAATAACACATAAGGAGTAGTCTTCGAATCTAGTTTCAATCTCTACTCCTTTGGCATGTGCTTAAAAGTTTTGCATCCTAACACCCTTAGATGTGTATAAATTCAATCCTTTACTTTTCGTACACTCTTGAAA
>JAOQMM010000172.1:10735143-10746743 GCA_027563515.1 Erythroxylum platyclados | reverse complement strand
TAATTGATTAATTAATTACAATAAAGTTAATTAATTACAATATAATTAATTAATTATATTATATTTTTAGCAATTAAATATAATTAATTAAAATATATTAAAATTTGATATAGAACAAATTTTTATTTCTTAATTTTTTTAACAAACCATCCACTATCAATAGTAATGGTAATTATTCTTTTGTTCTAACCAACATAATGATTATATCAATTCTTATTTTTCACTATATTCATTTTCATTCCTATTCTCGTGATCCCATTTGAACCAACCGCTACTTAGATATTATTGATTCATTCAAATAGGGTACAAGCCCTTAGCAGCCCAGGATGCGGCCTTCAGTAGTAGGAAAAGAAGGCATGATGTTCGAATCTTCTCAATCTGCAGAAACTGCCTGTACCATCATTCCATCAAAAAAAAAAAAACTAATACATGAATTTCTATCAAAAAAAAAACTAATACATGAATTATCTCAAACAAGACTGCAAATTCAATAACCTTCAAGGGAACATCACCACACCGTCTTCTTTGAGATATAAATAAACCTTTTTTTTTCTTTTTGTAACAAAAGATATTGAACATTAACGATACGTCTAATGCCATTTTCATAAAGCTGCAACTCAAGCCAACCGTTTACCGAGTCATCCCATATACCAAACCACATATAAAGGGTAGTGACAAATAACATGGGGAGCACATCGGCCCACTAAATTTCAAACAGCAAAGAAAAATTTATGAGCAATGAAATACATGGAGAACATTTTAGCAACAAATGTCAATGTCCTTGGAGGAAAAAAAAACAAATGCTGCAATACCTCGTGAAAGGTGCAGTACAAGTATGTTTTTGGTGTTCATAACATCATGTACACATCAAATCAATACAATATCAATATCAGACTCTTCCTTGGCCTTGCTTGCCGAATCTTACAAAAGACCGAAGATCATTTAATCAGTTATCTCTCTTCCCTTTCTTTTTTTCTTGGATGTCCACTACCTTGTTGGCTATAGAATACACGTCAATTAATTAGAAACAACAGCTGTAGCAAGCCTTGCTCTGAGGTCTTTCCTCAAAATTTTGCCCGACGGAGCTTTAGGAATTGATTCGGTGAAGAAAACCCTGTTAATTCTCTTGTAGAATATAACCTGCACAATCATAAGGACAAGCTTTAACTTCAGATGACGTGCGCTTTAAGAAAATAAGAGCAAATCTCGTTAAAACTAAGTATTCATCGTCCTAATCCGAGACAAATAATTATCAACGGACATGGACCCAATTGGTGATTGGTAGATTGTTGATCAGTTCCAATCAATTTGCTAGGACAATGACATTTCAATTTCAATGCTGCTATTCAGTGCATCAATCATAAGGTCAGTCAGACACTTATACATTCTTTGCATCAGAAATTAAAGGATACGAATACGTTATTAAATTTTGTATGTAAAGAAAGGAGCACCTTCCATCTTGCTGCGAGCAGTCAGAGTCAAGACAAAGAGTAATATCTTCGATATCTTAGACACGACGCCGTCTATAATTCTCTTTTATCTTTTTTTTCCGAGTTATATAGATCCAAGTGTTCACCTGTTTCGAGATGTATTGTTTTATTTCGTCCTCCGTGATATTTGAACCGTTGGATGTTCGCACAACGAATGCAACTGGGACTTCCCCTGCAGCCTCATCTTTCATTCTGAAACACATCCGGTGATCAGTTGGCAGCCAAATTCAAAGCGGGTAAAAGTATAAACAATATTTTTCTCCGGCTGAGAACTTACGGTACGACCGCAGCGTCAGAGATATTTGGGTGGGCGATCAGCATTGCTTCGAGCTCAGCGGGGGCCACTTGGAAGCCTTTGTATTTGATCAACTCCTTCAACCGATCAACGATGAAGATCTCATCATCATCGTCAATGTACCCAATATCTCCCGTGTGCAACCATCGGTTTTTGTCTATTGTCCTCTCTGTTGCCTCCGGATCATTCAGATAGCCTACATTGACTTGATTAATTAATTTCTCATTTTCTAAAATATGATTTTTTTTTCTTATTATATCTTCCCTCAGAAATAAGAACTAAGAATCCAAGACCGGTTGTTTAAAAAAAAAAAATTTACGCACGCGCTTTCTCCTGCGAAGATGAATAGAAAATGCAAATATTCATCAAGTAATTGACTTTTTCAATTACTTAAACAAGTACTCGTGTGTATGCTTTCTCAAGGAACACAACTTTAATATAAAAATGAGAGCAAGATTGTTTCGTACAAGAAAATCAAGATACTATACAAGCAGCTGTTGTTGATTAGAAATTCACATGTATATGAATAAATTCACCATTATAAAGTCAATTTTTGAAAAGCTATTTCTCTAAAACGTACGTTTATTTGAAGGAGTTAAATTTTATATAAATTTTGCTTCAATTAATTTATAAAAAAGTTAAAAATGAAAGAACCTAAAATTTAAAAGTGGACATGGAATGTCTACTTGTAAGCTTTATTGGCAGCAATAACAACAGATCATGAAACCTAAAAATTGAGTTGGTCCCACATCTGAATTAAAGGTTGGGAGTAGGTGAGGAGATAACCCAAAGTCACCTTAGCTTAGATCCAAAAGAAAACGATATACATATGAGAAAAAGTAAAAGGCAAAGGCCATAATAGTGGATAATTTTACACCTATCCTCTTTTGGGTTCAACCTAATACCATTTAGATAAGTGTGTGAAGGTAATATTGTTTTATCAAAGTGACCCAAAATTCTTTATCAATTAGTGGTTGAACAACTTGAACTGAAATTTTCAAGAAACGCCCAAAAGATGGGATCATGCACGCATGCAGAATTTTGATTAAATTTGATATACAATAGAAGAAAAAGGCAGTAAAGAAGGGTAGGACTAAGAACAAGCACCTTTCATGATTTGGTCCCCTCTGATGCAAATCTCGCCGGCTTGATTTCTGGGTAGCGAAGCACCAGTTTCAGGGTCAACAATCTTCATCTCGGCGTTTCTCACGACTGTCCCGCAAGCTCCAGATTTGATTTCAAAACTTTCTTTGGCAAATGCCAGGCACATTGATAGCACTGGACCTGCCTCTGTCATGCCGTATCCCTTCACACAATTATAAGATCAAGACTTTAAGCTCCTAATGTACCTCAACCAGTAGTACCAGAAAGAAAGGCATGTACGTCCCCACTACTTTAGGCATTGATAAGTTCTTGGTGTTATTTACTAATTAATGATCTTAAAATTCTGTTAACCCATAAATAATCTAATTAAACTCCAATTTTTTAGATCATAATGACCAGATACTACTACCCTATGAAAAAATGACTTTTTAATCATTATTAATATTAACAGAAAAGGAAGTTCTTCATTTTTGCTAACAGCCCCAATATATCTCTGAACCTTTTTAGCAAAAAAATACTATACCTCTTTATTTCATGTAAAATAGAGAATTCGCCTAAGCCTTCATTGAATATAATTACCTGACCAAGTTTGGCGTTTGGCAACTTTGCTCTAACTGTGTCTTCAAGATCCTTGCCCATTGGAGCTGCGCCGGAAATCACCATCCGAATCGACGACAGGTCGTACTTATTGACTTCAGGGCTCTTAGCTATTGCCAGAACAATGGGTGGCACAAAAGGAGCGATCGTGACCTTGTACTTGTGTACAAGCTCCATTAACGATATGATCTCAAACTTTGGCATAATTAAGAGAGCTGCGCCAACTCTTAGCCCACAAAGCAACACAGAATTAAGCGAGTATATGTGAAACAATGGCAAAACACAGAGAATAACATCCTTGTCGTGAAAATAGAGATTAGGGTTCTCTCCGTCTACTTGCTGTGCCACGCTTGTCACAAGACCTTTGTGCGTCAACATAACTCCTTTAGGAAGCCCTGTGGTCCCCGACGAGTATGGAAGCGCCACGACATCGTCGGGGTTAACTTTGACGGCGGGCATGTCATTCTCGTCAGCGGTTGACAACTCCGAGAAATGTAAACAACCTTCAGGTGGTGAGTCGATGGTCATCAACTTAACATCATTATCTTTAGCGAATTGCTTAACTTTCTCGGCGTAAACTGCTTGTGTTATTATGAGCTTCGCCTTTGACGTAGTCGCTTGTTTCGCTATCTCCGCCGGAGTGTAAAATGGGTTTGCGGTTGTGCTGATAGCGCCACGAAACGACGCGCCTAGGAATGCAAACACAAACTCCGGGGAGTTTTGGAGCAAAAGCATAATAACATCACCTTGTTCGATGCCTAACTTGTTGAGGCCGGAAGCGACTTTACGCGAGATAAGTTCAACGTCAGCATAACTGTAGATTTGTCCGGTGGGACCATCGATCAGACAAGGATTGTCTTTGAATTGGGAAATGTTCTCAAAGCAATAAGTGTGCAAAGGGAGGTGATTTGGGATGTAGATATCGGGCAACTTGGAACGAAAAATGAACTCCTGTTGATCATCTTTTGCTTCCATTGTTGCTAATAGAGAAAGAAAATGAAAATAGTTAGGAGACTAAGGGAGCAAAAAATAAGAGAAGGTAGGTGTTTGGTTTTGCTTCCCTGGTTGGGTTGAGCAGTACGACGGAGGTAATATACAAGTAGGTGGTGGCTGGTGGGAAGGAGTTGATTGGAATTTCACAACTTGTTCAGGACAAAGTCCAACATATGATGCTAAAGTCCAAACTTGTAGGAACAATCAGGTACACTAGTCTCTCGTAAACCCTTCTTCAAATCAAAGACAACAAGTCAGATATAACAATTGATAATATAGAAGTGGTTAATTAATGAGATATTACAAAAAATACAACAATTTTTTGGTGAAGGGCGGGGTTGTTGGTCCTAAATGGGGCGGCTCTCAATTGGGTATTGGTTGAGGCTAAGGTGGTCTGGTGATCACCAAATAAAAGGCTCTTTAGAAATTGAAAATTACATGGAGGTAGGTGAGGGGTACGGGTGACGTGGGTATTACATATGCAACAAAGAAATGCAAAAAAATAAGATATTCACAGTTGTATAGGTACGTGGATGTCATGTTTGACTGGAAGCCACCAACATTGGTCCACGTAAGATTTTTACCTAACACATAGGTGGCTTACGGTGCGCTTTGGTCATCATTTGTGGTGAGCAATCTCACTCACCTACTACTACTACAACTTGTAAAAGGAAATTGCCTGTCATGAACATTGTCAAAATTTCTCCTTCTGTTTTAATTCTATCTTTGGATTATATATTTATTTATTCATGGACATTGTCACAACTATTTCAAACCAATGATACGAGTATACGACTGTGGAAAGTCCATATATATATATATATATATATATATATATGTACCTACTACTTAAACAGCGACCCTTGTGGTTAAGACCTGAATGAGAGGGACGGTGTTGTTGGCTGAACAAATCAACTATTATATTCTTAAGATTCCGATTGGACTTTTAGAATTTAGTTCATTGAATAAGACGTAATAGATTAAACCCAACATTTTGTGGCTTCAATTTTCTTACCACAATTACTTCCTCCTATTTGTCAAAATTGAACAGCAAGTCCATTTCAGATTATGTTGACATTTACACGCAATTTTCATAGTTGAGTTTTGTTAACTTTAGGAAAAAAAAAAACCATCTTTCTGTATATCCGAGAAAAAGTACTCTCGTAAAGCTTAAAAATTTCAATTATCAAGTATCATTATCAGATAAAAAATTGTTTCCAATCACTTTCTAGTTGAACTAAATTAGATGCCTATAACTTAGTACAAGAAGATATATTCTAAGTAACTTTCACTTGTTATTTTGAATATTTGATATATGTTATTATTGGTAGAATCATTATGAAAAAAAATAAAATTATAAAAACAAAAACAATAATAACAACTCAGTAAAAATTCTATTCAACACGAGGTCAGTAATACCCCTAACTAATAGAGAGATGATTTCCGAAAGACTCACATGAAGATAAAAAAAAATCGTAACTCAACTAAAATTGAAAGAAATAGGACACGTAAAATATTATTATGAGTAAATAATGATACAAACATTTATTAACTATAATTTACAAATATTAATTTGTTACTTACAACCTTAAGATTGGGATCTTTAAAAACCATATTTTTGAATATTTGAATACTCTTTTTTTAGATACATGAAACAAGAAGATATATATGTATATATATAGATGAATCAAATTCATTATAATCCTATATTTTAATTTATTATAATTATCATATAACATAATATTTACTTTTATATCATACATTATCTTCTTCATCTAAATATTTTGTGAATAATATGTAGATTATTTTAACCATTGTAAATAATATCAAAATTCCAATATCATATTGGTATTATCTAAAATTTTCTAATAATCTCCCATTTGAAGATTTGATTAAGAATTAATCAATCGTGATACCACTTTATCATTGTCATGTTCTTTATATTTATGTTATGTTACATGAGGATTGATACTAGACAAATTTGTTATTATTAACTATTTTTTATACAAAATTTGGTATATTGTCTTTGGTATGAACTTTTTGCGTATCGACAGTTCTTTCCCTCACTTTGTCGTAAATACAGTGAAATTGAATTCTTATATGCTTAATTTTTGTACAAAATTCTAGATTCTTTACTAGATGCAAAGCACTATAAATGTTACAAAATCTTCCATTATTTGTACTCGAGTTCTTGCAACATCAATTTCAACTATACTGCTTCTTTACTAGCTTCTGTAGTTGTACATATTTCGCTTATATTATTGATGTAGTTACAATTGGCTATAACTTTGAAACTCAACTTACAACCTTGATAACGCATAACTTGCAGTAGATTTATATTTTTCAAGATCACCTACATAATCAAATTTAATGTATCATTTGACAATATAAGTTTAATCTTCCATATTGTAATATAACATTAGAAGTTTCCGTAATGTATTTTAGGATCTTCTTTATAATATTTAAATGCTCTCATATTAGGATGCTTCATATAGTGACTCACCACTCCTGTTATATATGTAATATTTAGTCTTATACAAATCATGATGAATAGATGCATACAGTACTTGAAATATATCCATCCTCTCATCTTCATTGATAAAGCTTATTTAGAGAGTATCTTTAAATTAATAATAAGAAAGGTAGATTTTGGCTTACAGTTTTGCATATTGAAGCATAGGAAAACCTTCTTTATATAGTTTTTCTAAGAAAGATAATTCTTCCTATTATTTTTTTGTGTCGATGAATATCTATACTTATAATCTTGTTTATTGACCTAAAGTCCTTAATTTCAAATTCTCTAGCTAATTAGGCCTTTAGCTCTTTAATACAATTTTTTTGGGTATTATGTTATCTACATATAACAACAAAATAATGAAAATCATTATCATTAAATCTCTTAAAATACATATAAAGGGTATCTATTAAGTCTGTTATATGCAAAGCTCATGATGAAATAATCAAATCTCTTATAATAATACCTCAGTGTCTATTTAAAACCATATAGAGATTTATTAACCTGCAAACTAAGTTTTTTTTCTTTTTTCTTCAAAACCTTATAATTAGAGCATATAAATTTTTTCTTCAAGATCTTTAAGTAGAAAAGTAACTTTTACATCTAGTTATTATAAGTCAAACATAACACCTATTGTGAGGACTAATTTGATTATAATAAGTTGAAACTATAGGAGAAAACATTTTATTAAAGTTATCTATTCCTTTTTAAGCATATGTTTTTACCACCAAACTTGCACGATATCTCTCCACTTAATTGTCACCATTTTGATCTTAAAGACTTAGTTATTGGCAATTGGCTTCTTTCTTTATGGTAAGGCCAAAAGTTTCCAAATTTTTCTTTTATGAAGAGTTTTATTTTCTTTGTGCATTACTGTCATGCATTAAGAGACATCTGGACTATTAATTGCTTCTTGGAGAGTATGAATGCCAATTTGATGATATTTTTATGTAATTTGATTGATGAACTTTTAGAGCTTTAAACTAAATTGGTTCATAAACATCTCCTAGTATTGCTTCAAAAGAAGTTTTTATTGAAAAATATTTTTTACTTGTATCACATTCTCTAAACTTCTTTGTGAAGTATTTTTTTTTTAATTTGTCTTCTACAAAAATGACATCTCTATTAATAATAACTTTACATACAGTGGGATCCCACAAGTAGTAGACATTTACACTGTCAGCATATCTTAAGAATAAGCATTTTTTCAAGGATTTTGGATCTAGCTTTTTAGTTTCTTTGACATTATACATCACTTAGATAGGACTTCCAAATATAAGGAGGTTATAGTAATTCAATAGCTTCCTAGTCTACATCTTCATCAGTTCCTTCAACTTAATTACAATTAATGGAACTCGATTCACTATATAACATGTAACGTTAACTGCTTCCTCCCAGAAAGCCTTATTTCGACTTATAGGCTTACATATTTCAAAATTGTCCTTATTCTTTTTAATAGAGTTTTGTTCATTCACTTTGCCATTATGTTTTATTGAGAAGTGTATACAACAAGGAACTATCTTTTAATGTATTATCACTTACAAAATACATCAAATGATAATATATTCTCCTTCCACTACAAGAAAATGGACATTTAATGGAAGCTCAAGTTGTTACTAAAAGAATAAATTTTAGTCACTATTAATTTTTGTGACAATTTTTCAACTCATCACTTGCTGTCACAAATACCTCTGTCACTGATGAAACAGTGACTATATTTAAAAAGTTGTCACAATTACTTATCATTTTTGTGACCACTTTTTTCCACTAAAATTGTTTGCATAAGTGCCAAAATTGTATGGTCACAATAACTTAACTCATTTGTGACGATAGTGTTGACAAAAAAGATACAAATAGCGATACATAAAAAATATCACAAATATTAATAGTGACACATAAAAAACGTCACAAACACTATTATATTGTGACAACATTTTTCACACTAAAATTATATAAAATTGTGACAAGATATTTTGTCATTAATATTATCATTTAATAGTGACAAATTATATTGTCACATGTATTATTATTATTAGTGAGAAAAATATAGTCACTAATACTTTTATTAATAGTGTCAATAAATTTTCATCACAAATTTAAAATTTATACCATACAACAAGTTTGTCACTGCTATATTCATTATTGTCACAAATAAAATTTTGAATATAATAATGTAATGACATTAGCAATGCTAAAAATGTCATTAATAATTATTATGTGTTGTCACAAAACAATTAAAATTTCTTTGTCCGCCAAATTTAAAACTCAAAGCAAATAATAAATCCCAAAGCCTTAGGGATTGTCCTTCAAATCCCACTACATTGATAACATGAATCAAGGCAACTATGGATTAGTATCCTGCAAAACAAACAAAAAATTAATTAGAATATAAAATATTAATATATTAATTTAATAATAAATTATTATAATATAATAATAAATTATCAATTATACTTACATTAATAGTTCGGGTACTTGGTGAAGACAGATTAAGTAAAATGTTAGGAATCGCTCTTGTCTTTGCCAAACGTACAGAAGTTCCTTGAAGTTGTTTCAATTCCATAGCTTTCTTGTCTAATGTTGCATGTTGAACTTAAATCTCCTCTTCTTGCTTTCTTGATGTTTTATTAAGCCTCGCAACTTCATCAACCAATTCACTTTAACGTTTCTTTGCTACCTCATTTTCTCACAAGAATCTTACTTTTTTCTTGATAATTTGATGTCATACCCTCAACACCTACACCATGTGATTACACCTTAGTCATCATATAAGAAAGACCGGTTTACAAATTATAAATACTAAGATTACAAACAAATTACAATGTAACTGGGACGACTAAGCAGACATTCACTAAAAACAACTCTAAGATCTTTAAACAACATTCTACGAGATGCTCATTTGTAATAACAAACTCCAAAACTAATAACTAGTAGCAGCAGCTTTACTTGGAAACGGCAGCTCGTCTTACCTTCACAAGAACGAGGAAAATACAGGGTCAAAAATGACTTATGCATGTAACTATTAATTTTTTTTCCTTTTCTTTTTGAAGTTTCTATGCAACCCAGTTAAGTACATCTTCTTTATCAACAAATGATGCAGTGAGCAATAGTAAATGTAACACCCACATGATCATGTGCCAAGGAAGCTTTATTAAGACGCTTTCGTGTTTCCTACAATAATATATGACCACTCGTAGATAAGAGTTAGGACTTTTTACAAACACAAGGTAAACAAGAGCAGAGCAAATGATTGAGACAAAGAGTTCACAAGAAGCACTTGGCAGTCAATTAAATTCTTTAAGAACTTTCTCTGAAGTTGCATACTCATAGTTTTCATTATAGTCACTTAAAGAATGTCAAAGCAATTTATGTTCAAATAAGTGATTGAATCACCATTTCAGCTATTTTGTGTAACTTGTTCTCAAAAGGTATTCTACCTGATAAACTCACCCTTGGCTAGGAGATTCTATACCTTAATGTCTTGAAGTTCAACATTGACAATGTGCTGCAACCTATCATTTAGCATGTGCTCTACCTGATAAACTTAATTAATAAAGTTAATGGCTGACTCCATGCTTTATGCAGCACTCAGATTTACTTGATTATACAAATTCACTACCTGTGACTGAAGAACCTGGTACTATAATCGATCTTATCATGATCATTATGATCACAAGGAAAGAAATTTGTTTGTAATAGGTGAGAGTTCCTAGTGAAGAAATATGATTATTGGCAATAGTTTTAAACAACGTAAACGTTAATGAAGAAAATTTAGATTGCGATTGTCATAATCTCTTATCATTATATACCTAAATGAATATACCTAAATACACGCCAGTAACTCATCTACTCCATGAGACTGCGTCGATTTCATCTCTTGCAGCCTTGTATAGCCCTAGCCTTTCGGCACATTTCTGACGTCTTTCCATCAGTGCAGGGTCTTCATCTGGTAGTTTAGCAAATGGCTTTCCCTGCAACCAAGAAAAAATTGATTTGTAAACATAATAGCTATTTAACATTGCCTTTGAGTAGAGATCTCTTAGTCACAACGGAATTCAGCAAAAAACTAGTCTAACATGTAAACCTGTCTTCTTACTCCAACTTTTGTACAAAACCTCTCAACTTCCTTCTCATCTTTCTTGTCGATCCTCCACCCCACTTTCTCTGCAAACTCCATAATCCTGTCCTTCTGCTACCAATTAAACTTAGTCCTAAACCTTTTCTTCGACAAAACATAAAGTAGTGGTGGCAGTGCACTCTGCACTAGACAGTGTGGAGACTGAAAAAAGAAAATTGAAGATACGTTATCCTATATTTTGTTAGACCCACCCTAATATCTGTTGGTTTCGGATCTATGACATGCATCTAATGCAGCATGCAATCCTAAAGAAACCAGATCTTAAATGGGTATAAAAATGGAATCCGAAACTGTCTAACCTTTGTGTGGAATTGAAAACAATAGACTAGCGTCTTGCTCCTTGAGTGATTTTGGAACAATGAGTTCGACAATGTCGACCCAGCACGGAATAGGCCGTGCCTCCGCCGATATCCACACCTACAAGACAGAACAACCACGTGATGGTATGCTAGCACCAAACTAGAAGAA
>JAOQMM010000172.1:10636918-10647770 GCA_027563515.1 Erythroxylum platyclados | reverse complement strand
TTCTTGCCAACAAATAAGTGCAAAATGCGCGGATTCTCGTCAAAAATTTCTTTCATTGCACTTGCATAAAAAGCCTGATAGGTTTAGGTAGCCCAGGTCTAGGCCAACTCAAGGTCAACATATATAAACAAAACGATGTTGTTTTGTAAAAAAAGATGTCATTTTTACATGTTTAATTAAAAATATAGCTCGGATTAGGCCAAGTCTAGGATGCCTCGGGCTCGATTGAGCTCAGACTTAAACCTACGACAATTAGGCCTCAGGCTGGAGCCAGGCCCAAGCCTAGCCCATTGTCATCCCTGATAAATCTTATTAAGACCTTTAAGAGTATTAGTGATATTAATAAAGTGAGTAAGTATATTAGAAATGACTCATTTTTCTCTATTTTAGATAACTTATATTGATGCATTAATAAGCTTACTTAACTCTCTTTTAATTGAATAGTGCCCTCATCTTAGAAAACAAAAGTGTGTTCTATCTTATAACCGATTTTATCTATAGACACCTTATTGAAATAATTTCTACCAAAGAATATAAAACAAAAAATAAATTACTTTTTAATTTAATGTAATGAGTCTCTTATCATTATCAGTCCACTCACTTCTATCCTTTAGTACCTTAGTCTCTATTTATCTATATCTATTGTTTTCATTAGGACATAAGGACCTTATCTATAGCTCTCTAAAGATTAACTCTTTTTACTAAAAGAAAGTTTTTCATCCTTGTTTTCCAATATATGTAATTTTCACCTTCGAATAAAGGGGGTATACATTTACATTGAATATCTTTGTGGAAAAAGTGAATCAAATTATGGCAAAATGAGATTTAAGAAATTTTACTAAAAACATGTATGTGATGAATGTGACCCACTTTGATACCAATTATTGGTCTCTAAATAAATGATTATGGTAAATTTCATAAGTGACAATTAAAAGAATCATAATAGTAAACAAAAAGAGTGTGGAAAGAAAGATCAAACTAGTTTATAATAGTTTGACAATTTATATTTTGATCTATGTTCGCTCCTCAAGTTTTACTTGGAAATTCACTATCTTCAACCCTTCATATAACATCCTCTTTATAATAGGAGAATAGTAACCCTTTTCAATCATTTTGCTTTACCATAAGTGAAGAGTAACTCTTTAAAACTATTATTCAAGGTCAAGAAGAACCATTATAGTGTGTATCCTAAGAAATTTCCCCAATTGTTATGATAATATATCTATATACAATTTAAAACTTCTCTCACTTTCTCACACCAATGAACAAAGGCTTAGTATCTGTTATATAATGCATATCTTCAATCAAATGCTCTCTTTAGCCTCTAAGGGTCTTAATAGCTCTCTAGCTAGGGGTGGCAAGGGCCAACTTCGCCAATTTTTTAAAAATTAAAAATATAGAATAACTTTTTTTTAATTGAGTACGGGCCTGGGTTGCCCAGACTGAAACCTGCCTAAAGCCTAACTATTCTAAGCAAAACGATGTTGTTTTAGTTAAAATAATTGAGTCTTGAGTTAGATTGGGCCTAGGCCTGACCCATAAGCTGACCTATTGAAAACAACTAAATTTAGGACTATAGGTCAACTATTGCCATCCTTATGACTCTAGCATATCAAAGATTTTTCTTAGAACTCAATTAATCCAAAACTAACTCAAATAATTTGATAAAGACATATATACTAGTTGCTATAACAACTAATTTTTTAGCATGTTTGGCTAGCCAATTACCTACTTTTAACTAGCTAGACACCCAATGGTTACGGTACTAGCTTGTTGAGCCCCTAGCCAAATATAAAGTTGCATTTTTATAGCTTTCGAAATAGCCAATCAACTAGTTAATCATAGCCCTTTAACTAGTCAGTTGACCACTAATTAGTCCATTGGTTAGTGAATTACAAATCACCCATTCTATAACTTTTTAATACTTTGTTTGGCTAGTCATCCAAACCCTTAGATTTTTCTAACCCTTACATAAACAAGTTGAAAACTTCAATTCCAAAGTCTTTTCAAAGATGAAACACATCCCTTTAACAAAATTTTAGTTTAAAATTATTACAAAAGTTTCCAAATGTTTATCTAAAAAGCAAGAGATTTTCTTTAAAGATTAAAATAAATTTTCTCTTATTATGAAATTTTTAAAGATTTTCTTTAAAAATTTATACTGATAGGTCACTAATTACTATAATTAGAATTAAAAATAAGATCACATATATTGAATAATAATATCATATAATTACATATTGTATCGTTAATTTATATGCAATTAATAAATTTATAAAAAGAAAAGATGCAAAGCACCATCCAATATAGAACTAGTCATAGTAAACACCTGGCAAATTAAGATGGGTAGAATATAAAGTCCACATCAAAATCTTTCACAAGAATTCAAATCAAACTTTACGAGCACTAATAGAGGACTTTTGTGGCATTTGAATAATAAGAAGAAGAAAAAAGGTCATCAATTGATTTTTAATATTAATGGTCAAAAAGTTAGAATCTTCGACTAAAATGCATCTATAAATGTTGCCTTCCACGTTTTTTCTAAAGTTGTAAAAAGAGATCATAATATCTTAGGCCACAATACAATCATGCGAACCAAATTTCACGTACATGCTACGTTGATATCAGTCACATTGACCGCATCTCTAAATGTGGGAAGATCTTTGACCGCCCTTTCCGTTTTATCAATTTTCTTTTAACTCAAAATAATTGTTAAAAAAATTATGTGTCATAGAACATAAGAACAATACCATTCGAGAGCATCAAAGATTTGTGAATGGAAATTAATTTCGTGAACCCAAAGGGCTATCAGCAGAGGTGATCTCTCTATTAGTCTCCTGCAACAAGCGCTTACCTTGAGCTTTATTCTTCACTTACGAAGACAAATGGAAGCATAATTCAATAGCTAAATGTTAGGTGAAGTCAAGTAAGAACAATATAATTATCAAACTCTCGATGTCTGAATTACAAAGTGTTGCTTATTCTAAATTCTAAAGGGTATATCGACTTCAAGAAAAGAGTAGGCTTTAATCTTTTTTTCTTTAATTTAATCTCAAGACTGAGATGAACTGGGCATTTGTGCAATAAATATAATGTAACACAATTAACTTAGTGAAGGGTTTTTGAAGAAGTGGAGAAATTGGACCGGATCCAAATTAGCCCATATACAACTATGATATCATATCTCAACTCAAAACTTTAAGATACCAAATTATGAGTCCTATCTTTATATATTACTCACTTTATCTATATGTCTCTTCCTTCTGATATGAGATGACTCCACTCATAAATTTTCAAAACTTAGTTCCTTTAATGTTGGTTAAGATTGGAATGATCAATGGAGAGGTTGAACACATCATCTGAAGGCAATGAGGAATATATTGCATGTCATTAGGCTAAATGCTTTCAAATGCTTGTTGGGTTACTAGAGTTCAAATGCTTGTCATTTTTTAAGAGGTGAAGTGCTAACGACTTCCATTTTCTAATCGTTCTGTGGTCTCTTTCGATCGATGTACGCGAACGTCAGCAAGGATACGTGAAACCTAAGCCAATCATTGATGGGTTATACAATTCGAATGGAGTATCAGTAAAAAGCATGAACGATTGGACTTGTCTTGATGGGCAGGCCTTGTTTGTTTCCCTGGTACCTTGTGGAAAGCAGGCTTGGACATTCGCTTCAGGACAGGGCTCTCTGCGCTATCTATTGTTCACTTAACAAACATGTGGTGGTCTTAAATTTGATAAATTATTACGAGCACTTTCCTAATCTATAACAGCTCTTTTGGTATCTTTACAGATTGCTGATTTAATCATCAAACTGGCGTCCACAAGCGCCTGGAACTTAATTCTAGTCGGCAGTTTTCTGCTAACTTTCAACTTTAATCATCTAAACCAAAAACCAGTGATTCAAAACCCCTTCATAAAATAGATTAAGACTTAAATTTGAAGGTTTTGCTGCTTTTCCTTGTGCGGTACCTAGTTCTTTAAGATGACATTCATTCAAAAGATAACTTGAGCATAAATCCTGATCGTATGTTAAAAAATATCTTTTTAGTTTCATCACAACCCATAAATATACAAAAGTTTCTTAACTAGGATTTAAAATCTGAAACATGGAGAAACACTACTTGCACTTTCACAAGATCAAATCTGCCCTCACTAATTTAAATATATTTAAGTATAATGAAACTGGTCATGGAACTGCCCTCACTAAGTTTTAAATATATGATGTTTGGTTAGTTAGTTGATGGTAAATTGTTTTCTCTTAATCTCTTAAAATTGTAGGAAATGGAGAGAACGAGACAAGTTTATGTAAGATAAACTCTGATTGAAAGTTGGGGTATATTTATATAACTTCTTAAGGGCAAATGGGAAAACTATTTCATACTTATGAACTTGTTAAGGGTTGTATAGACTTTGTGAAAGAAGTAAAATTTCAATGAATTTACCTATTAATGCTATACATGTAATTGTCCTTCCATCTTTCCCAATGGAATTTAGAGAATCAAACAAACAACCCGCTATTGTGATGGACTTTTAATTGCAGCTCTACTTGATCTTATCTTAGGTGCCACATTTCAATAATTGCATGTCACTATTTATATGAAGAATACATATGATGGTTATACATGAGTATATCCATATATGAAAAAATATCAAATATATCACTTATTTTGGGATAAATTTTTAATAATAATTAGAGAGCAAATCTTCAACTTTATAATTTAAACGTTTGATCATATTGTCACTATAGCCTCTTGTCAAAGGATCCATATGTTAGGAAATCAGGATAGGATCCAATCCCCCATGCAGCAAAATATTTACAAAAATTTTCGTATTTAATTTTTCGAAAGCCAAGCTCATCTAAAATTCTAAAAAATGATTAATACATAAATCATTTACAAAAATTTTCGTATTTGATTTTTCGAAAGCCAAGATCATCTAAAATTCTATAAAATGATTAATACATAAATCATAATAAAGCATGAATCGTAATTCATACCTTATTTGAAGCTTGGTCCTTTTCTTGTTATTTCCTTTAGAGCTTAAAATTATTTATAATAGATTTTCAACATTTTAGTAATTTAATTGAAATTAAGAATTGAACTTACAATTAATTCTAATTAAATACCAATTATGTCCCAATCCTTATTTATTAAGTATCTCATATTTAACCATAAAGTTTATCAATTTATACAATCAAGTCTAACTTAAATAAAATATCTTTTTTCTCTTCAACCTGTTTATTGTGTGGGACCCATTGGTTCCCAAATGTTTTGACAATAGATATAACCCTAAATCATATTTAGGATTAGATAAATTATTTTTTAATTTATATTTAATTCTCTAATTAAATAGTTTATATCTATAGATCAAGATTTTCTACCAACACATCATGACCATCCAAATATTTAAGAATGTAAAAGTAGTTTTGACTAACCTTTCTGTGTATTATTTTTTTCATGTAATTCAATCCTTTCATCTTATAATATTCTTATTAAAAATGGAACATGAAATTAATGTCTACTCTTGAGTCCACTCATGTTCGTTCTCTACTATTAGTAATTGATTATATTAATGACATTAGTAAACTATTTACAAAGCGTCATTTCACCTTAACCAAAGATTTTCCTAGTCAATTCTTATAGAGAATAATGAAACATTTTTCTTAATTACTTTAGGGTGATGAATCTTATATTGATCATTTAACTACCTCCATATAGTTCATGCTATATCTAGTGACTATCAATTGAGTTACTCTTGACTAGAATATGTCAAAAGTAGTATTAAAACATAGCAATCTCTATATGAGATAACTTTGGAGATCTCAAGTCAAATGATCACTTATATAATCATCAAAATGAGAATTTCTATAGGCATATAATGTTCCAAATAGATTTCTCATATGGGATCAGTTCAGTAAACTTGTTCTCTAACAAGTATTCAAACGTTTATTTAAGTATTTCCATACTTTAGTTTATAAGATTACTACTTACTTCATAAGAAAAAACATAATATATGTTAGTCTTTTTATGTTATATTAACTTCCAGTCTTAATAGGATAATGGCCAGGAACAATTTATGGATAATACATAAATGCAATATGAATGATCTCATCATAATTTCATTTGCGATGTATATTTATCCCATGGACTTAATCATATATAATTGAATATGTATAAGATAAAAAATACCTTTAAAAATTATTTTTCACTAAATTATAACCAACCAATTGGCTGTAGGGCATAAACTAAGAATCTTCCACTTGCATTAAGCTAGTCATTTAAGTGTCTTATACCATATCTCATATGACAATCATGCTACTGCTAGGACAATGGTTCAGTGATAGAATTCTATAAGATTCTCGATAGTGAGTACTTACTTAAATATTAGAATTTATATCGTAGTTATCATCATAATTGAAAGAAATTGCCTAAATATATACTTGGATCTTTAATGAGACCATAACTCCTTTTGCATGCCTAAAGGCTTTAATGTTCTATAGTTCATTACTATCTTGAACAATGCGAGGAACTTATTGATCTAAATAATCATTTCTACTAAATAAAAAATATATTATGGCTTAAACCATTGCTACATTAGAGCCTTTCTAATCTTAAAATAATATTGTTCCAAATAAAATATGCCTTGATCAAGACTTACTTTTAAAGTTACTATCCATACAATTTTGAACTCAAATATCAACTCTTACATCAAAATTATGGATATCTTTAATACTTTACAAGTATCAAATATCTCAAATACTAAATACCTTAAGTACATTATCAATGTATTTGGACTAGAATAGGTAAACAACTTCTTTATCAATTTCTATAGATCTAATTCCCATAATTAAGTTGTTACCTTTTCATATCTAACAAGAGTTATTCTTGGACAATTATATTTTCAATAATTGAAAATATGAATTATCATTCTCTATGGGCAGTATGTCTCTACATATTCCCATTGAAAAGGACAACTATATTCGCATTAAACTTCTTAAAGACATGATAAATTCACGTCCATCTCTCAACCAAACTCTTTGAATTCAGCAGAAAGTGAATCTTTCAACGTTTTATAGCCTTTTACTTATATATCTAATGTATCAACAAAGGCACTAGTTCTAATTGGATGTAATGTTATGAGATTTGAAATTTTCAAATTTCATTTTACTCCTTATACTTATCTTAAGAACCATTCTTTTATAAGTAACATTGAAATAAACAATTTGTTTTATGGTTCTATAAAATTATATCCAACCTTTTGGATATCTCATAACCTGTTATTATCTAATTTAGTTCTAAACATAATGGATAATATATGCTTCAACAAAGCATCACATCCCTAAATCATTAACTTTGACTCTTTCAAAGTCTTAGTGTTTCATATCTAATATAAAATCTTGCTAATTGATTTAACTGAAACTAGTAAATGTAACTTATAGTACTAGGCATAGTTATAGAAGAAATAAATATTGTATTATACAATATCTCATATTGTATTTTCCTTCTTACATAAATCCATAAACTTATAGAATTTTGTTTTAAAGGTATTCATCAGAGAATCTCATTCCCTATAGATAACTGAATAATTTAAAACTCACCATATCAATCTCATCAAAATGTTTCAACATTCTCAATGCTTAATTTCTACTTAGATTTAAACAATTTGAACGTTTCAAAATTTTAAATCAGCATTTCATTTAATACATATGACTATATCACATGGACTTCTAATGAAATATAAGAATCATCCTTTTATGAATTGTTATTCCATCCAATACATCACATATATAAATTTAACAATTCAATACCATCATCATCCTTTCACCAAAAGTTGATTTGGTTATTCTTCACCCCAATAAGTTTCATAAGTTTCTTACAATTCATAATAAAAAAGATAAATATACAATAGTATGTAACTTTGTGATTCTCTTATATTGATTTAACCAATATGGCATAAAATGATAGTCCTATTTACTTAACTTTATATTCTTGCCACTTACGTTAAGCATAAGTCTTTAATCCAAAACATACAAACTATTTGTATAAACTTGGATCAACTACCTTCACTTAACAATACATTTCTTATAATGCTTTGAACATTGTAGTAATGTTGAATTTGAATTTAGTATCAAATACTCACAAGCATGAACTAGAAATACATATGATCTTCATCATATCACGTATAGGCAAGAAAATTTATGCAATTATTTTATTCTTATGACAACTTTTATCATAATATAGAAAAGCGTTTAATTGAACTATATATTTATACTTTTAGTAGGGCAAATTGAATGAACCAATTCCATCAAGGTATTATACCTTTTAGTTATACTCTATGCAACTATTTGCATTTTGATACTGACATAAATCTTATATGATGTCCTTGAAGTTATAAGATATTAATCAACTCAAAATGTCATTACATTTTATTATTTATATGGTTTTGACATGTCTCTAAAACTTTAATATCAAATCCTTAATAGGGATTAATTGAAAATTTGCATAATGAACATACAACTTTTCTTTCCAAATTTGACAAGTCTTCTTAAACATAACCTATGTCCAAAAAACTTGGTTCACTAATTTAGTATCTACAATACTAAACAATGTAAATTCTACTAAAAACAAAATATAAATGTATGAAAAATAAGTATTGTCATGACTACCAAATAAGATCAGGACTTTAATCATATATTTGATTTACCCATTATTTTATTCGAAATAATAGCTCTCACTACTATTTGGAAAGATTACTCTAATTTTTCTAGTGGGCTATGATCCCTTTTAAATCTAATTAACCTTGAGTCACTGAACAAATTAACTAAACTTAAATTAGGTAGATAACTTCCTTATCAATCACATCTTATGTGACTCCTAGATCCATTAGGTGACAACTCTTGCCAAAATATATCTTATATGTGATTCCTAGCTTTTCCTTTAAATTAATGATCATGAGTCACTCATTCAAATTATACAAATCTAGTTAAGTTGGACCCATTAATTTAAGATAAAACATATTTAGATTAGACCTTGAGTCACTCAACAAGCCTTACAATGATTATAACTCTAGTTTTATTCTTAAATAATGGAAGGCAACAATCACGTTCTCAACGCATAGTTAATATTTTTAACGAGGAATTTAATTTTGTTCATCTTATCAAACACAAAACTACATATAATAATATCACATATAAAAAACATGCAATATAACAAGCATCTAATACATACATATACATATATATGTATATCTCAAAAATATAAATAAAGCATGCAACTTATGCACTTATTTGATTCCTAAATAAATCAAACTCCTATTCCAAATAGAAATTTAATTTGAATTGAAAATGAATTTCAAATCCAATTGAAAACTATTTCTAATTATCTTGACTCCTTTAACCAAATTTAATTGAAATTTTTTTAATAAAGTATGTTTTTTTCTTATCATAATTTAGAAAACCCCCTTTTTAAAATTGTATAAGTAGCACATTCTAATCCAATTAGACAATTATCTACAATCTCATTAAAAATAACTTTTTCTTAATTAGAAAACTATTTTCTAATATTAAAAGGGAAACTACCTTCAAAATTAAATAAAACGTTGTTAAATTTAATTAAGAAAGTCATTTATATTATTTATTTAGAGATTAATTTTTAATTAATTAGAAAATCTTTCTTTAATAAATTAAAAACTATTTTTCAAAAATATAAAAAATAGTATTTTCTTAATTAATTAATGTAAAACTTTTCAAATTTTAATCAAGAAAATACCATTTTTAATAACTTAAGAAACTTATTATCTATAAATGAAGAAAAAATAAATATAATAACAATTCTCTAAACAAATAAAATCATAAAAGTTAATTTATCTCAATCAAATTGAAATAAATAAATTTAATTAAGAAACATCTTCCTTATTACTTAAGAAAACATTTTCTTAATTTTATGGAGTCTAATTAATTAATTTAAATATAATTGAAAATAATTAATTTTAATTTTGTAAACCACTTTTCTAATTAAATTATGAATCAATATAATTATCAATCTTAATCATATTAAGAAAAATAATTACTTTAAATTTGGAATTGAATTTTGATTTTAAAATTATGTTTGGAATATGTCTAGGAATACTTTATTCTAAACCAAGGATTGAATTACTTTAATATAATAGTCAAACAAGCCTTATTCATATACGAGAATAAGTATATTCTTGTACACAAAAAAGTTTTGTTTTAACCTTGGGATACGTTATCTTAGTTTCCAAACAAACATATTCTAGCTCTATAATAAGTTTATTTTAGTTGCCAAATCCAGCCTTCCTTCCATAAGAAACCCTAATAATATCATAAGTTTTTTTACATTCAACAACAGTATAAGTTTCTAATCCAACTTACCAAAGATGTTTTAAATCATCAATTAGTGGTTGTATCTATACATCGATATCCTTACCAGGAACAGTAGGTCCCTGAAGCAGTAGGTCCTATAATAAGTTAAGATAATAACAAAAAAAGGCTCCTATATATATTTCCATGAAGATAAATTGTATGGCACAAGAATTAGCAGCCATATGTTATAAGAAGTACTTATATTACCAAATGGATTAAGTCCATTAGAGGCTAAACTAAGTCGAGCATTACAACAATCCTCTACAAGCCATGGAAACTTTCCATTAAATTGTTTCTATACCTTTGGGTCTACTGGATGATGCATAATGTTATCATCAATGCGTTTCTTTTTATGCAACCTCATATCTATGGTTGTTTTTGTTGACATATTTCACAAAACATACATAAACAATTTCCCTTTCCAACAATTTGCAACAATTTCCATTTCCAATTATCACAAAACAT
>JAOQMM010000172.1:10601987-10615511 GCA_027563515.1 Erythroxylum platyclados | reverse complement strand
TTCTTGTTGCAGCTGGATCATACCCAATTTCGTATGGAGGATTAGGGTTGGGAAGATCATGGATCATCTGAAAAAGGTGGTTTATCAGTCACCTCTCTTCTTATTAACCATGTTACTGCATTGTGTTCATGATTTTGGCGTTTTTACTTGCAGCCACCCATGACAGGTTATTTTTTATTTTTTCCTTTTCTAGCAAAACAATATAATTAATTAGAATATATTAAAATTAAATATAATTAATTAGAATATATTAAAATTTGATATAAAACAAATTTGTATTTTTCTTTTTAGCAAAACAATATAATTTATTAAAATATATAAAATTTGATGTGAAAAAATAACAAATTTTTATTTCTCAAGATTTTTAATAAATCAATCATTGTTAACAGTAACGGTAATTATTCTTTCATACTAACCAACCATCATAATTATAATAATTATATCCATTCTGATTCTTCACTATATTCATTCTCGTTCCTATTATTATTGCCCTAAATGAACCAAGCACTCCCTAAGCTCTGGATTTGACCATTTACATTGCCTCGATCAAGATAGCCTTAACCCTCAATCTGAATATCCATTACAACCAAGCCAATTTGCCAGTTATATTTATTGATGCAAAGCTAAGTTATGGTAACATTCTAACAATTCATGACTAATATACAGAGTTTTTTCTTGCTATTTTCCAATATAACTCCATATAAATGAAAATTGTGTAACTTTATGGGGCATAGGACCTAGTTTATCATCAGCTACCAACCGAAGAGGAAGGTGAACGTAAAGAGAACAAGAAGTTCCCACAACACTAATTCTTTTTTTGGTACGATACGTGCTTGCTTTACGATAATGCGTCCATCTCAGTCATGCGTCTTATTACCTACATCGCTTGGTCTATATTTGGTTTAACGGATTCGGAATCTGAATGGCACTCTGACATCAGGACCTGAAGCCGACTGAATGATTACTTGTCAGCATCTATGCACGACTACATTTCTGTCAATAGCATAATTCTTGTAATAATTTCTTAAGCCGTTGCTTTGATTAGCAATTGATGTCATACAATACAAAGGAAATTGACCTTCTTTCTCAAAAAAAAATTTGAGTAGTCCTGGTCTGGTAGACATGCCTCTTGACTTGCAAGGTTAATCATGAAAACGTAATTGTTCAAAAAAAAAAAAATCAAAAGAGTTGGAATTATCCCTCTTTCTGCATTCCAAGTTGCAGCTTAGAAAATGAATTCAAATAATGAACGAAATAAACCTTTACTAAAATCATCCAGGTGGGCTTTCAGTTGCAGAAGCAGACATACTTTTGCCAAAATCACCAAACTCTAAGCTTACAATTTAACATCCAAAAGTTTACATGCAAGGGAATGTCTGCAACCATGAACCACTTTTCATAGTTCATACAAATCAGATCTCATATACTATAAGCCCTACACAAAATTATTGTACTAGATTATATGTAGCTTACATGGTCAAAGAGAAATTACTGAAAAAAAAAAAGAATTCTTCATATATAAAGGGTAGAAAGAATCACGAGGAGAGAGTAGAAAAGAATCATGAGAAAAGCTTTCCTACTATAAGTTGCAGTAGGAAGGTTGGTTTCGCAAACAGTCTTCTCACGAATTATCCGAGTCTGCTATACATAATATTCTGCAGAGAGATGTTTATATTTCTTTCTCCAACACCTGAGTTGGCGGGTTTAATCACCATACATCGCGCAAGTATCTGCCCTTCATTTGCAGGTTCTTTACCATGCTCTCAGCCTTGGAGCTGTCCATAGATCCCTGAACCCGGAAGTATAATGCACCCAGTTAATGACAGAGAATGTATTGAAAACCAAGGCTGGGTTAGTAAGTGAATTTCACTGATATGCCTATTTATTTTTGCAGGTGTAAAGATATTGCGGATTAACATTCTTTTTTCTGGTAAAGTGTACATTAACATTTTCATCACCTTTAATTTATAATGAGCAGATGGAAAACTGGAATCCTCAGCAATACATACCTGCTCCTGTAAAATAGTATGTAGAGTCCTATGGACATCTCTGGCCATGCCCTTGGCATCGCCACAGACATATATGTATCCTCCCAGTGAAATCATGTTCCAGATATCTGAGGCCTAGACAAGAGGAAGATATGTCGTTATTGCTCCAATTACTTCATAAATCTAAAGGAAGTTCGAGTATGCATTTGTATTCCCTATTCAGGCAACAGCTGAAACAAAGTCAGTACCTTCTCCATCATTTTGTGCTGAACATATTGCTTAGTAGGTCCCTCGCGTGAGAAGGCAACAACAAGCTCAGAAAGTGCACCTCTTTCAACGAAGATGTTGAGCTCATCTTCATAAATGTAATCCTGTCAAAAAGATCAACTTTGTTAAATTTAATGACTTATTAAGCACAAACGCAAGCCACATCCACCAAGTTAAGGCACGTTCTTGAAATCAATCAGGACTTACCATTTTACGGTTCCTGCATCCAAAGAACAATATAGCAGATCCTAGTTCCACACCATCTTCTTTTAGGGCTAATCTCTCCTACAAAAGCAAATACATAAAGAGATCTGATAAGATCATGTAGTTCAATGGAACAAAACTGCAGTAAGAAAATGATAACTAAAAGTTCACCAGTAGAAACCTGTAGGAAACCCCTGAAAGGAGCCAATCCAGTCCCAGGGCCAATCATAATGATAGGGACTTTAGCATCTGTAGGAAGTTTGAAATTTGATTGCCGAACAAAAATGGGTGCCCAGCTGCATTCTTGGCTTTTCTCCAGAGGCACAGAATTCTGGAGGAAAATAAATTAACAACAAAGAAAAGTAGTTAATTGCTGTCAAAACATAAATGGAGGTGCAAATTCTACCAAGACCAGCTTTTCCTTTCTCCTAAGGAAGCTGCTATCAACAACTTAACCTAATAACTTGCTTTCTAGGGTTCATTTACCCCCAAAGTATCTCTTTTTCTACAGGTCCCTACCTACGGGATCTGCCTTGACATAAAAAATGAAGCACTAGAAAACAGATAAAACTTCTAAAACACCACCTTCATCCAAGTTGAGCATATTCCTCTGTGAATCCGTCCAGTAGGCATTTTATCAAGAACCAGGGCACATGTAACATGAATTCTAGATGGCGCCACCCTGCACAATGGAAAAATAAATAGTAAGCACACAGACTTGAGCAGAAATTTACAGTCACCTAGGGGAAAAAAAAAAGGTGATAAATGCATATAGCCAGAACTTGGAAGCACAAACATTTCCCAAAATGATTACCTTGGAGATGAAGAAATAGAGTAATATCTAGGCTGCAGGCGTGGGGCAATGGCAGCAAAGAATACACCAAGTGGGGGCTTTACTGATGGAAATCCAGTCATAACCTCAAGGAGGCTTCTCTGACTAGCAACGACCCATTGTGCATATTCATTCTGTATTTACAAAAACCCAAATTTATTGGCACTGAAATTTTACAAACATTAGGACAAGCATTCAGATAAATCACAACCTTTCCAGCAGGCGATGCAAGATGCCTTAATCGATCAGCTTCTGTAGGATCAGTGGCATGAGCTGCTAAAGCCAGTAAAACAGACTGGAAACCAAAATCAAAGGCATCAGATGAAAAATTATTTATCAGAAGGATGCCCGTACATGATGCATACAGGGATTAACCAGCTAACCTTCTTGGGTGAACTCAAAAGATCAGCATATCTAGCCAAAGCAGTTCGTAAGGTACAAGGTGGAAAAGGAGGTGGCAAAGAGCTTCCGCTTAGTGGTGTGCCATCCTCTTTGTCAACATGAATAGAGAAAAACGTATCTGGAGACAAACCTAACAACTGCAAAGCCTCCTCGACTGTTTCATCTAGATTCTCACAGAAAACACCAACATGATCACCAGAATCATATCTGATAGATAATAAGAGATTATATCATCAGTACTTTTCTTTATTTTTGTTATGGAATTTATTTGGATGCCCTCAGTAGCTGAAAGAAACTTACGAAAGACCTGTGCCAGCTATGTCAAACTCCAAGTGGGTGCAAGAACGATCAGAAGCAGGCGTATGAAGCTCCTTTCTCACAATAACATTAGCCCTTAATAGTAAGAAGGATATATTTAGAATAAATGAAGGAAAAAGAAGTCGGGGAAGAAGTTACTAAACTGCAAGAGGGAATTATTTAGCAGTTAATCTAGATTAATACCTGCACGGATTGTGAGCATCATGGACAGTATGGCCATTCGCATTACTCCAGTTCTTGTCCTCTACATATGCGTCCTCCGGATCATAGAATACAACACGATATTCCAAAACTGCAGCAGTGTATGGGGTAGAAACAGTTGTTGCATCATCCCCGTCAAGTAGTAACTGATCCAACTCAGGCCACACCAACTCTCGCCTACAATAGCAAGCAGGAAAGGACAGGAAAATAAATTGAGATCTCTTTATAAGAAAACCTGAGCTGTTGATTCAGAATATAGATTAAATTCTCGTACCATGCACTAAAGTCATCTTCAATACATTGGTCATCATCTCCAAGGCCAAGAGGGACAAGGCGCTTCCCACCTACAAATGCAAAGTAAAATGTCTAATAATGAAAACCAGGCCAATTTGGACTTTGAGAACAAACATGCATGCACTGTACAACCTAGTTTTAGCTACCAAAATATGTTGGCCAAATTATTATTATACACCACACCTAGAAGAAAGGAGAAGGTTAGTACATTCACTAAATGGAAAAAACAAAGACGCAACTAAGCCTAGCAACTTTTTCCTCTCTTAACTCCTCGTATGGAAGAGATGTAATATCTTTCGTTAATTGCATTTTCAAATTGAAGTTTATGTCATACCCAAATACCAAAACTATGATGTTGGAGGTCCTTTATGTTTTCTTACTGATATTGCAAATTACTTGAAGGACACTGCTAGAGTATAATAAAATAAGTCATCTACCACTAAATTTTAATATTCACCAGTAATCAGTGGCAATCATGCTACTTGATTCTTCCATGGTTTGAACTGATATTTGCTATCATCTAGGAAACCCAAATTTGACAGTTAAATTACTGTTTAGAAGAAGCAATGCATCGATAAGTAGACCATCTCAAAAATAGTAACTTAAGATACAAGATTTCCCTAAAAAGTGTACAAGCAAATGAAAAAAGTATACCCTGTTCAGCAAGCATGTCGTCCACCACTTTAGCAATCTGAATTTAAAGTCAAAAAACAATTAGAAACTAATCAACCAGCTAACAAACAATGAAATAATCTTAAAAAGAAACTATAACCTAACAAAAACACAACATACACCTTATTAAAATGCTCATACTGCCTGTTGCCAAGTCCAAACACTCCATACTTAAGGTCCTGAAGCCATTCCCCACTCTCCTTTCCCTGTATTCCAGGTACGTATAACCAGTAAGCTTGCAAAATCAAACCCCGTAAACAATTACAAATGTAACTTTTATGCACATTCGAAATTTACCTCTGTAAACCACTTATAGAACCTAGCCGCGTTATCTGTTGGCTCACCATCTCCGTACCTACACCACCCGCCACAAAAGCAAATTAGAGGACATAAAAAGCTAAATGGAATAAATGATGGGTAACTAATAACAATACACTCACGTGGCCAAGAAAAAGAAAGCCAATGATTCTTTTTTCAACTTCTCCTCGTATTCTTCATCTTCGGCTGCATAATCATCCTGAAAAAGAGAGAACAATCCCCAAATCAAGTCTACAGCGACCCAAAAAAAGAAAAATATACAACAGAATATAAACAAAAATTAAATGGGAAATAGAAAAATCAACATAAAGGTGGATTAGTTAAAGAACTACGAAAATAAAAAAAGATCCGGCATACCAAATCAACAACTTTAAAAACGGTCTTATCATACCGCGCTTTTGCTTCCTCAGCTAAAGCCTGTGAATGCAATCAAAAACAACAATCAAACAGCCAATTCAGTCAATTTAAGCAATAAATGAGGTGAATTGTAAGTGGGCAATAAGTAACCTTCGCAAATCCTTCTGCAGTACCAGTCTGAGTACCGAAGAAGATGGTAACTTTCTTCTTGCCATCATCAATCTCGGTTTCAACCTCTTTAACAACCTTCTTAGGAACCTCCACCACCTTAGATTTCTGATCGTTAGTTCTTCTCCACACCAACACCACAATGCACCCAATCAAGACCGCGATCGAAGTCGTCAAAATCATTACAGACTCAGCCGACACGCTGGATGGGTCAAACTCGCCCTTGATTATCGCTGACATGAACTCGAACGGCGAAACTTTCATTGAAGTGCTTGGAGGTTGCATTTTTACATCAAACACAAACCCCACAAGCAAAACAAAGACAAGATGAGATCTTTACGGAGAAAGAAAGATAATGGGTATTCTTTCCAAAAGAGCCCTGAGGAAGTGAGATTTGGTACGTTGTAGGTGGAGAGGTGAAGTCCCAACAGAGTAGGAAAGAAAATGAAGAAATGTCCGTCGACGTGTAATAAAAGAGGGTAACTTACGTTGTGGGAAGTGAGGAACTGTGGAGGAGACGACGCTTACCAAACTAGACTAGTCAAAACTTACCTACAACACATTAACGCAAACTTGCGGCTGTTTAACCATGGTTAAGGTTTGTTGTCTTGCAATTCGCCGTTTATTACATTACATGTTTATTGCGTGGGAAAGTGTTTTAAAAGTCGCTTTCTCTCTCTCCATATTTAGTTGAACGTAAGGCAACCAATAGGGAAAAAATTGAAGTTGCTAATAATATAATATAATAAAATATTATTTTAAAAAATTTATAATATAATAAACTAAAATATTATTTACTATTTTATATTTTATCATAAATTTTTTAAATCGAAGATTATTTATTTTTACTGTTTAAAATTAAATGAGATAAAATATGAAACTCTTCCCTTTTATTCTATTATATTATATTTTATTATAAACCCTCTTCTTAAACAATGAAATAATATCATATCCCATTTTATTACATTAATAATCATTAAACAAAACATAAGCTGAGGGATGATTATTATCAAAATTCAAAGTATTTATGGCTTCTTTTGCCTTTTTATTCCAAAATCTCCAGCTTACAAATTAATCAAATAAAAAGCAACATGGAAATTTAAGAGGAAAAATAATATTTAACAATAAGGAAGAAAATATATCCTACATAAATTCAACTTATGGAATTTAAGTTTATACAGATTATTGTTTTGGTGGGCTTCACATTAACTTAAAATGAATGATTAATATGTCAAATATGAATCATCTTAATTGCCTCTGTGCCAAGCTGGAGGATTCCTTCGAGAAAGAAAATATTTTAGGCAAACCAATTCAATTGGTCAAATTTCGCGGTAGGAAAAGGCCAAAGTGTGCTTTATATGAATAAAAGGGGGGATCGTGACGCAATCCCGTGTATTTGATAAGAGGATGAACTGTTTAATACGTTTGATTTTAGCAACTGTATAAATAAATGGGGTTCTTCACTTAGACGGCCAATAATTAGCCTTGTTTTCTTTACTTGAGCAAAGAATAATTAGTTGAGCTATTAATTTCTATATCATTTTCTTTTATTTTGTGTGTGCATTTTCAAACTATTGTGTGTTCAAAACGTGTTTCGTTGCCGAACCATAGTTCTGTGATATGATATTGTTGAAAGTTTGGTCACCGTCAAATTGGTCAATGTGTATAAATTTTTATATATCTATCAATGATTTTAATATTAGTTGGGCGAAAAAGCAATCGGACAAGCAGCAGATATCATACAGGATGTCAGGATTAGGTGAGACTTTTTATACTTTCTGATTAAAAAGAAAATGGTATTCTTTAGCAAAGATGTCTCTGTCTATTCATGGATGGCACCAACACAATTTCTCGTGCTCACTGCAGCATAACGAATTGAATTAACGCCCTGCACTTCTCTTCTTTATAGTCACTTTCCAACTAACTCATCTTGCAAGTTCTGTTCAATTTCGGGCGATGGACCTGAAACTAGGCCTATGGACCTTTGCTTCTAGTGTATATAAAAACTAGCGAAAACAGATTTTAAAGCGCTAATATGAAAAACAGATTTTTTTTTCCTGGCCACGGAATGTAACTGTTACCTAGTGTGTTAAGATTTTGCTGGGAGTATCCCTCCCCCCCTCTTGATCCAAAAAAAAAAAGAACTAATTTTTTGAAATTTTTATAATTTAATGTCAAAATTTTTAAAGTTTTTGTAACAATTTTTTTGTAACTTGAAAGCTCAAGTTAAAATATTAGTTACATTAATATTTTACTAATTTGACTAGCATAATCATTTTTCTCTATCATATGTAAGTTTTATGTGAAAAATTAATGATTGATTAAGCATCAATGTAGCCTAATACATTGATGCTTAGGTATGTTTTTCCTTGTTCATTTTTGTATTAAGTGTTTCGTGGTGCTTTGTGTGTTTTTATTAATTTTGTGTGCATCAGGTTTACTTATGTGCTTCAAGTTAGAACTGTAAGCACACATCTCTTACGAGCATTTCATTGAACAGCTTGCATGTGCTCATCTCCAACCCTCTGTTATGTTACATTTGATGGCACTCTCCTAGTTATGTTTTTGACCTTCCTCCCCATTGTCATTGGCTTCCTTCTTTTTGGTTGATTTCAACTTATCTTTTGACTTTAGCTTGTTGAACCAACACTTTATGTGCTCCATGACTTTTACCAAGTAACATATTCAATTCATAGCATTGTGTTTGTTCCAACAAGAACTTGATGCTCCCTGTCTTGTTTATGCACATGAAACGATGTAATATGGAGATATGATCTAATTCCTCACATCAAATAGCAAGAGCTAGCTTTTCCACTTCCCATTTTTTAAATTTAAAGTATATATTAAGTGTCAAAAATACTGAATAGGTTAAAAATTAATATAAATCATTTAACTGAATTAATATTAATGAATGGACTGCCAATTATGCAAGTTACTTTTTATCAATAAATTTATTTATGTTTTGAAAATATTTAAATGTTTGATACAATTGATAGCAATGATGTAATTTTTTATAATTAAGTTAGACAATATTATACCAATCAATCGACGAAGATATATATTGAGTTGAATCATCTTTCAAACTAAACTAAGGTCCTCGTAAGATAACTATGGAATCTGAATAAAATTATTAAAAATTCACCAAAAACTTACAAAATTAAACTTTGTGAACTTATAAATTCTTCACTTGTATAATTCATACTCATGCATATTTGTTCACTTAGTCTTAAGGGAATTATTATTACGACTCCAATTGAGCAGATTCTCACCTAGTCTTTTTTCACTTAGTCTTAAGGGAATTATTATTATGACTCCAATTGAGGAGATTCTCACCTAGTCTTTTCCAACCACCTCTAAGGATGTAATTCTCGTATATAGTTAGTTGCCTTGCATACTCAATTGCTTAACTATTTATTTGATTACACCATTTACTAAAATGCGTTTTCAAAAGCTTTTGAATCTCTCCAGGCAGATTAATTCAAATTCCCAAGATTCAATCATGTTGATGGACTTAAAAACAACAAAAAATTTTCAATTAGCTTATAATTCATTGGCGTTATATTCTTAAAATATTATCTTTAGCAACATAAAAACTTATAATGTGTAGGTAAAGTGCAAATCTAAAATAATTTTCCATTAGGGTGCTAGTTTGTAGTTATGGTGAGAATTTATTGCACATTTATTCTCTTAAGGAGCAAGCAAGAAAATGATATAAAAAGCAATAACACATTTAAGCTCTAATTCCATCATCTAAACTTATCAAAAAAAAAACATTTTAGTTAGTTTCATGGTTTATTACATTTTATTTCCTGTGCCTTTGATTTTGTGTCGTAGGAACCTCCAATCCAATTAAAGAATGTTCCTTTCAATTTTCTTGATGTAATCATTTTTGGACCTTGCAATTTGAATTTTTTCCTCCTTATGTGTTCTTAATGATATATGACCAATAGGCTAGTTGTCTTTATACTATTTTAGCATCACCCATTCCTAGAGATTGCTTTGACTAATTTACCTTAATAATTTATATAAAAAGTATGTTGAAAGTTGAAAATTGTTTTTGGTTATTCAGTTAATTCTCAATATATTGACTTATAAATCTTGACATGTTGACTTGTTTGTATTGATGCCACACGTGGCGTTTAAAAACAATGTGATATTCTAGTTATACCATTCCAATTATTCCAATTATGTTACTTACCAAAGTGTGATATTCCAATTATGCTAACAAATTATACATTTTTCTATGTGAGTAAACAAAGATGGATGGGGGGAATGGAAATTTGACTATGTTTTATGGTGGAAATTTTGTTTATAGAGAAGATGTTGAATATGCAAGTGGAAATATTAAAAGTTGGGGCATTGAAATTGATTGGTTTTGTTATTGAAACATTGAGAGGATGCTTACGAAGGATGTCAAAGGTCTAAAAGCAAATAGGTTTATGTATAGGATGCAAAGAACTAGTCTAAAAAATGGGTTGATGGAGGTGGATAAGGGTGATGCTTGTATGATAGAGATATGTAAGCTAATTACAGAATATAAAATGATAGAGATCTAGGTTGATCATAGATCCTATTTGTCACATTTACAACAATGTTTTGATAGTGATTTTATGGTGGAGTTACTAGTGGGATTAAGATGATGTCCCCATCAATGTCACTCAATCTACTATCATGCAATCCACAAATGAAGATTTGGAAGAATAAGAAGATGTAGGTGTAAGTGGAAGTGAAGTTGATATAAATGAACAAGAAGAGAATTTATTTGTTGATGTAAGGATTCTGGAGGAGTTTGATTTAGATTAAATGATGAAAAGATGGAATTATTTAGGGATTAAGCTGTTTTATTTAAAAGGGGACAATTAAAGAAAAAAATTGAGAGCTATATTTTGCAAAATCTAACATAAAAGAGGAAAGTTAAAGAAGAAAAAGGACCAAATGATGGAGATGATAATTATGGGAATGATATACAAGATGAAATTATGACAAATTACTTTGAATCAGATGACAATTTTAGCTTAAAGAAGTTGGTTCAGCTGTGGATAAGGGATTAAGACATAAATCAAATGTTTGTAGAATTAACCCTCATAAAAAAAGATTGAGATTGATTTTGGTATGTTGTTTGACGATTCTAACCAATTCAAGAAAGCACTCGACATGCAAGTTGTTAATGAAATAAGGGAGCTTTTTTACGAGGAATACCAAACAATTTATTAAAACCAAATGTTTGCGTAAATATTGCAAATGGTATATTTTGGTGAGCTCAGTGAAAGGTTTAAATAGTTTTCAAGTAACTATTCTCAAATTTTCTAGAAATTTTAAATTTAGGCTTCATTAATGTTATGGACTAACTGTTTACATATATATATGTAGCTTCAAGAGACTTAAGGAAGTCTGTTAAGAAAGATTTGATAGTCAATGTTGGTTATGGTGTTTGCTAAAGCACTAGGAAGTTGATGATAGAGGAAGTGTGAGGAGGTGTAAGGCAGAATATAGCAAGTTGTGGGATTATAAGGAAGAATTATTGAGTCCAAATCTAGTTTGAGAATTTAATTAATTGTTGAAAGGCCATCACTTGAAAATGATTTATAACCACCATTTGATAAAGTATATGTGTATTTTGAATGTTGTAAGAAGGGTTTCTTAGCTAGTTGTAGAAGGTTGATAGGAGTAGACAGTTGCTTTCTTAAAAGGATTGTAAAAAGTGATTTATGACAGCAGTTGGAAGAGATGAAAATAATTAGATGTTTCATGTGGCATGGGTTATGGTTCATATTGAAAAAACAGAAACTTGAAATTGTTTTTTAAGGTTATTAAAGAAAGATTTGGATCTAAAAGATGGAGGTAGATGGGTAGTGATTTTTTATCAATAAAAGGTATACTATGAACTTTATATGCTTTAGTAACAGATACATTACAAAATTTTTTCAAATAAATTTATATAGGGTCTTATGGAGGCACTTGGTAGGTAGCTCTCAAGAGCTAAAGTAATGTTTTGTGGAACACATGTTTGCCAACTAGAGAAACATGAATCACAAAGGAATCAAATTGGAAAGACTATTTTGATAATATTGTAAGTCATCTAATGAACCTAAACTATTTTTTTATTTAGAGGAGTTAGAAGAGGAGTAAAAAAATATTCATAGGGATTTACTAAGAATCTTAAAGGAAAAATGGTCAATAGCATATTTCAATACTTCTTTTAAGTATGATATTGTTGATAATAATCTTTGTGAAGCATTCAATAAAAGTATAAACCTAGACTAAAAATATTATCAACATACTTAAGGAAATTATAGTGCTTGTGATGAAGCGATTGGTAAAGAATAGTAACATGGCAAGTAAATAGAGAGATGACATTAATAAGGAGTTAAGAAATGATTGTGAACTTAAGAGTAAAGGTGTTGGTGGATTCAAAGTAATATATAAAAGAGTTAAGCATATTATGAACTTGAGAAATAAGATGTATATTTATAGAAGCTGGGATATGTCGGGAATCTTGTGTTCATATGTGATTGCTACCATCGAGTATAATAATGAAGAGCTTGCAAAATATGTATCACATTGGCTTATGAAGGATAAATATCTACATGCTTATCAATATATGATAAAGCCAGTTCAAAGAAATAAATTCTAGCTTAAAAATGAATATAAGACACCATTACCACCTCCATTTTGAAAAATGTTAGGCAAGACAAAGAATAATAAGGGAAAGGAGGATTAGGAAAACACTATTAAAGTCAACAAGATGTCAAGGAGAGGAATGAAAACGACTTGTCAAATATGTTTCCAGCAAGGATGCAACAACAAAAAAATGTCTAAGGTGTGTTGTAATAAGTTTCAATGGATACATATGTAAGTTAATACATTATTTATTTATATTTTTCTTATATATGTTGAACCTTAAACATTAATTGTTTTCATGTTTTCAAATGTAGTATATAAGTGATATTCAAGCAAACTGTTCTGATATTGATCTTTCAATTCGACCACTTAGGTCAAAGCCAAATAAAAGAAAGATACGAGTCTGTAGATATGGTACATTATAGGGTGAAGAACCTCAACCACCAATTACAAGGCGAGTTATAACTCGACAAAGGTTACATGTGTTGAGAATAAAAAAGATTTAAAGGTTTTTAATCAATTTTAAAAATTGGATTATCCTTCATTATGTGTTTCCACTTTTGTTTATGATAAAACAAACGTAAGGATAAAGATGACAAAATCAAAAGCTTCAGGAAGTATTATTTAAAGTCATTAATTAAATACTTTGGTCTGTCTTATAGATATATTTTATGCATATGCCTTGTCCTACAAGATGGGAACAAAGAAATATTTTTATAAAATAAATATTTTTGGAGAATACAATGCGTACATGGGTTCCTATAACTAGGCTGATCTATACCTATACATATGCAAAATAGTGTGTGAACATCTATAGGGATATTATTTGTTAAGTTGATGATGAGTTGATCATATGAATCAGGTAAACTTTGAAATAGAAGT
>JAOQMM010000172.1:10570762-10581589 GCA_027563515.1 Erythroxylum platyclados | reverse complement strand
TTTTATTTCAATAAAATATTTTATTTTTACTTGCTTTTATAATTCTTACTTCTTATTTATTATATACCGGTTTTATAGCGGTTTAATACCGGTTGAACTTTTAAACCTTAAACCTTTTTTTTGAACGGTTCGATGTCCGGTCCAGTTTTTAAAACATTGGTATTTTCTTAGATGTTGGTTCCCGTGCGTTGCTTCTTCATAATTTCGTAACGATATCATCCATCTCACCCTTTTGTCAAGTCCCCTCTCATTATTCCAGCTAGTACCTATCTTAAGCATGTTTGGTTCTTGCCCCAAACAATATTCAACATCTCACGGCTTTTAGTAGCAGCGGTGATTTCCTCTGTAAAAAGAGTATAAAATACGACTACGTTTAAGAGATTTTGGGTTATTACTTATTCAAAACAAGGTTTAAATAAATTAGGTAATCCGCAATGCAAGAGTTATGAGTGAGATTGAACACCTGATAACTAATATCCGCATGACAGCAATGGAGAGAGATAACGAAATACAAGAGACTAATTATCATAATAATAATTATTATTATAAGCATATAAACGAAAAATTAGGATACTTCAAATTTTCATATTTAATTAAAATACAAAATACAAAATTATTTAATTACATTGAGGACACGTGTTACCATTTTATTAAATAATTTTCTAAATTTGTTGACAAGTAAATTTGGCGGGAAAAATGAGGGCATTATTGGAAATCTAATTTTGGAGAATATATACATGTATGCGTATAAAAATTTACTGAAAAGGATTAAGAAGCACAGGAAAAGAAACAAAACAAAATAAATAAAAGCAGAGTGGAAGATGTACGGTGGTGGCAACGATTTTGATGGCAGCGCGGCGGCGTTCATGGGCGGCGGCTTCATGCCTTCTCAGACTACCCACACTCCCGATCCTTCCTCTTTCTCTACCTCCAGAGTAATTTTTTCCTTTTCGTCAAATTAACTGAAAAACCCTATTAAGTCAAGAGTTGTGTACTTGATTATGGTGGCGGTTATTAGGTCACAAATTGCATTTTACACAACTCCACTGCTTGTTTCATGACGACTCTTTGTTGCAGAGTCGTGAAGCTCGGTGTTTGCTTCCGCTCACAGTGAAGCAGATACGCGAGCTGGCAAGTAATGACGAGTCCAATTTCGTCATAGATGGTGTTGAAGTTAACAACGTACGGCTTGTCGCAACTTGGCCTTTTATTGAACTCTCTTACCTTCTGTCTCTCTATCTTGGGGTTTTAATTTTGGCTCATGTATAGGTTACAATCTTGGGAAGGGTATGCCAAAAGGAAGACAAAGCCAGCGAGTACACTTTTATTGTAGATGACGGAACAGGACAGATTGAATGCACCAAATGGTAAAAATTTTCGAGATTTTGTTTTTTTTTTTTGGTTTCATGTTGAAGTAGATAGATACTGACGTTTAACCTTTAAGTTGAATTTTTTAGGTGGGAATGACTTCTTGTGTGTTTTGCAGGATCCAAGAATCCTTAGATGCCGATGAATTGGGTGGAATCTTGTATGCTTCTTGTTCCACCTGTTAGTTGCATCCCATCAATAACGTCAATCTTGCATTTTGCTGTGCATAAACTCTTTACTGTCATTTAATTTGTTAAATGATATCTTCCTATAGTTAGAAATTAGCAATTTGAGTAAAAATGAGAAGTTTCTGTTACCAGAAACTCAGCTGAAAGCTTCCAGTTCAAGCTTTCTCTCAATTTCCCTTGCTCTGCCACGCAGATGAGCTTTTACAGTTTAGAATTTTGGAAATTGGAATCTCATTTTAATACTAAAATGTGCTTCAAATATCTTGATTTGATTGTTGGCTGCTAATTGATAATATTGTGTTGTACTATAGGATAGGGGTGTATATTCGTGTTCATGGACAATTACGAGGCCTGCAAGGTCGAAGGTTCATCAATGTTTTCTCCATTAGGTATTGTATATAATTTCCTTTCTTATGCCTGATACTGTAAGGAGTTACATTCAAGGAATCCATTTGGTGTACTTGCATTTTCATGAAGGGGGATACTTTTTGTGGATACTTGATGTTCCTGTTAATTTCCTTGCGGGGATTTACTTTAATGAAACCTGGACATTGCTGCTGTACTGGGTGGTTTTCCTCCCACATGTAATGTTCTTTTTGCCTCGCATTAGCTGCATTAGCTTATAAATCTTCTTTAAAGGAGCATAAAATTGATGCTGTGTAGGAAGTAGGAGCTAATAGCCCAAAGCTGAGCTTTTACTGCCCTACTTTGGTTCCTCATAAGAAAAACTCACAGTAGTCAACTTTCTATTGAATCTTCATTTTGATAGATAGTTTAGTTGCATCTACCCACATTATTCTTAGTGATGGTCTTCTTTCCCTTTTTTTTTGAAATTTCATTCCACAACTTTATGGTGTTTGAGTTTTAGTTTACGCAACAACTAGAGATTTGACGTCACTAATTTTGCAGCTTTAACTTGCAATCTCAATGTGCTATTCAGGTCTATTACTGACTTCAATGAGATGACAAGCCACTTTATTGATTGTATATATGTCCATTTCTACAATACCAGGTTGCGGGTATTGGTCTGCCATCATCATTTCAAATTTTAATCCATGCGACTCCACACACACTTCCTTGATGAAAAGGCTCTTACATTCTTTTTTTTTTTGGTTTTATTGGGTTTCTAATTTACAGGGTCATCCTAGTCAAGCTCAAGTGACAAATTCAGCAATGGGTGCCACTTTAAAGGGATACCAAGCTGCTCCACAAAATCAAGTAATGATTTGCTTGTAGGTTTGCCAAATTGAATGATTTTATTTGCCAGTCTTAAAGTTTTATTCATTTCTTTCCAGTTTTCTGCCCATTTTAGCGCTGATGGTCTGAGCAATGCCGGTCAAGTGATATTAAATCTATTACAACAGCCAGCATACCTGTGAGTATTTTATGAACAGATGTGCTTTTATTCTCTTCCTTTCTGTAGTCTTCTTTTTTCTTATATATGTTCCTCTATTGCAATTTCTATTTATAGCCAATAGGCATAGATGTTGATACACGATGCATGAAAGATACAAACGTTTTCCCTAATAAACCTCTCAGACAATAAGAAGCATAGGTTGTGGAAAGTAACTCTCTATGTAGGATCCGCAGATGCTTACATTCAACTCAATTCATTTAATATGACAAATTGTTTCTGGATCCACAATTCTTCAGTGGATCAGCTTCAATGTCTGTTCATTGTTCTCACTTTGACATAATCCATACGGTCAGTTTAACTTGTTGAAATAATTGGTCAATAGCTTATTATCTCTTTGGATTTATTGAGTATGAATTTACATGCCTGTGCTTGTGCACAGGCATTTGGTTGATTCAGCGCATTTATGAACTTCTTATGTGAAGATATGTTGACTATGTGCATTTGGTTGATTCAGCGCATTTATGAACTTCTTATGTGAAGATATGTTGACTATGTATCCATTTGTGGATTCAGTAACTCCTGTGAATAAATGATTAAAATATGTTGACGATAATAGACATTGTAATTGGGGATGAGATGTAATGGTTAATGACTTTAGTAGAATGGTTCCTTCCCAACCAGAATTCCCAACTTCAAACCTGGGGTTGGAAACTCTTACCGTTAGGCTTCCCTGTGAGAATCTATGTAGCGCCCCAAATTCTAGTTTGGTTGCTAGTCTATCCATAATCCTCTACAATTCACATGAACGCATTCTTCCATTTTGAACTCTGAGCTTCTTTTTCAATTGTTTAGTCAGATACTAGCTTTGTTGGATATTTGTCCCTGCTGAATACTTTGAAGATTTTAGCTCTAACAGATCTTTTTGATCATAACAGCGCCAATGAGGATGGAGTGCATCGCAATGTTATTGCTCAGCAGCTAAATGTCCCAATGAATAAGCTCATGTCTGTATCTGCATTCCTAACTTCCCTTTTTTACCCAAGCTCCCATGTTTTGATATATGCTTTATTTAACAGTGAACGACTTGACGTCTGACAGGGAAGAATTACAATCGCTTGTGGACAATGGATTCGTATACTCAACCATCGATGATGATCACTTCAAGTCAACGGTTAATGCCTGAAAAGTTTGGTCAATAACGTGCCCATCGGTAAATAGCTTCATCTCGATGGCCACCTCATCTTGTTCTCGCCCTGTATCTTTCTTTTGCCTCTTTGTTAGGCCTTACCTGCATTTGAGAATCATAAAGGAAAATTTGGTTTGTTATTTCGTTTTTACATATGTTTTTTTGGGATTATATATATAGATATATATTTGGAGCTTTATGGAGTTATGTTGAAGGAAGCAGCAAACGGAATGTGCAGATATGAATAACGGCATTGATCGAAACTAGTTATGATAATATTTTCAATAACTAAGATTGGCAATGATGGAGAATATACCAGAACAAGCGTAGGAAGTAGAAACTACATCTACATGATCAATGTGCATTTAATTTTCTTCTCGTCGCCACAAGAAGTTTTCTTAATCTACTTGGATTAACAACTGGAGCGTTAATTTAATGCACTCTCCAATTTGTATGTTAGTAGTATCTGCTTGGTTTTACCTTTGTTCTTTTATTTTTTGTTTGTTTATATATCTAATAAAAAATTATTTGCTTAAGTTAATTTTCTTAATTATGAAAATTATTAAATATTGATATTATTTTTTTTACTTTTGTTTTTATTATAGTATGATTATGTTATTTTACTATTTAATTATTCTATATTAATTATCACTCCAAGTGATGGCTAAAGTAATATAATCATTTAATTACATTTATAATTTTTAAAAATATTTTGATCATTATTTAAAATGGAAAATTCAAATGTCATTTGTGAAATAAAATTTTTGTAAATATCAAATATTTAATTCTAAATAGTAATTGTTTTATAAATTACAATAATTAAAATTTTATATATTTACTTATTTATTTTAATTAATATTTATGTTAGATTGAATGAATTTAGTAATTTTTATATTTAATATTTAATTATTATAAATAATAAAATATAATTATATGAATATTAAATTAAGAAATGAAAACTAAAAAAATAATAATAATGACAGGAGTAATGCTACTAAGTAATCACCGTGACTTTCTTATTCTCTTTGTCAATAAAGAGAATATTTTGCAGTAAACAGAGGACCGCACGTGTGACTAGATGGTTACAGTTAGTGAAGTCACGTGTTCTCGCATTATCACCGCCCAACGCTTATCGTCTGCCTCGTGGGGTGTGCGACGTGCTAGTCTGTTCATGCACTTGAGAATCGGAGTGTGGGCACGTGCAATAGCACGTGTTATTAGCCCCTAAACATTGACCGCCCCTTGAAAACTATTGTTTACCATCACCCAGCTGGTTAACTTTTAATCACATTTAAGTTAACGAGTAATAATAGATAATAAATAAACAACTTTTATATTATTCACCTCAAATAACTTAATTCAACATCTATATTTTTATTTATGCATAAAACTAATAATCTATTGGGAAAAAGGTAAACTATTTCATTGACTTAATTTCAAGATTTTGTTTCAATCGTGCAAACATTAAAAATTAAGTTATTTTAGAAGTATAAAATGTTAAATATTAATTTCAATCTTTTTACCAACAGATTATATATGATGTTTTCTAAACTAAGATGATTCAGTACAAAGAGGAATTTATCTAATGTAATTACAACAGAAAAGATTTAGAAGATGTTTTGCTATCAACTCTTTTTAAGCTAATGTTAGGAAGAACATTGGGCTTGTGACTTAATAGCAAAAAAAAAAGAGAGTAGAATCCAATGGTTTGGTGAGAATGTAAGCAAGTTGGTTTGGAGTTGATATATGACGGATGAATAGTAATTTCTTCGCAGCCAAATTACGAATAAAATGTATATCAATTTCAATATGATACAAGCATAAGAAACAGGATCTGCAGCAAGAAAGGTAGCATCGATGTTGTCACATTACAAAAGTGGTTTAATACCAAAGAATCCAAGTTCACAAAGTAGAGAATTAAGCTAATATAGTTCGACGACAACTAGAGCAATGTCCTATATTCTGCTTCAGTGCTAGATCTGTCCACAGTAGGTTGTTTTTTAGAACTCCAAGAAATTAAAAAGGAGCCAAAGAAAATGTACCAACCAGATGTAGATTGATGATCATCAACACTCCAACCTAATTAGCGTCAGAGTAAGCAGTGATGGTTAAGTTAGAAGGTTTAGTTAAGTATAGGTAGAGCAAAGATACTGAAGAATGTGTTTAACCGTTGCCTAATGAACATTAGTAGGATAGTGTAAGAATTGTGAAACTCTGTTAATAGCAAATTGGATATCCGGTATGGTTAGACAAGGGTATTGAAGTGTTCCAACAATACTACGGTATTCAATAAGATTAGAAAGAGAAAGGCAGTGACTTTTGGAAAGTGATAGAGAGGAGGTAATGGTGTGGAGATAGGTTTGGAAGAGTCAAGGTGTGTGCAGTGAAGAAGGTCATGAGTGTATTTAGATTGTTTGAGAAGAATGCCAATGGGTGTAAATGTGGATTAAATGCCAATAAAGTATTGAAGAGGACCTAGATCTTTTATGGTGAAAGCAGAGTGAAGGGCATCAATGATGATTTGAATAAATTGTTGTGAAGAATCAGTTTCCTAAATATCATTCACATAAACAAGGAGAAAGGTGGTGTGAGTTGATGTGGAGTGAATAAAAAGAGATGTATCAGCTTTGGAGGAAGTGAACCACAAGGTCAACAACTTTATGACTAAAACGGTGAAACCAAGCTCTAGGAGCTTGCTTAAGACTATCAAGAGCTTTGTGTAGATGACACACATAATGAGGATGATGAGGATCAACAAAAGCACGTAGTTGTTACATAAAAATAGGTTCTTGTAAGTTGCCATGGAGAAAAGCATTGTTAACATCAAGCTGATGAATGGTCCAGTTTTTAGCTAAGGCAAGTGTAAGAATTAGGTGAATCATGGTTGGTTTGACAATTAGACAAAATGAGTCAGTATAATTAAGACTGAGTGATTGATGATAACCTTTAGTTATCAGGTGGGCTTTATATCGATCTAGGGAACCATAAGGATTAAGCTTTGTACTAAATACCCACTTAAAGTTGACAATATTTGCACCTGGAGGATGGGGAATAAGGAACCAAGTATTATTGTAACAGAGAGCTTTGAACTCATCAAACATGGCTTGTTGCCAGTGAGGAAGTTTGTTTGCTTGAGTGAAAGAAGTAGGGTTTGGATCAAGAGACATAGGAATAATAGTGTTGAAAGTAATATGGTCAGAAAAAGATTTTAAATGTTGAGTATTGTCCTGAGTGCAAGTGACCATTGAATGAGAAGAGGAGGATGATGGTTAAGGAATAAGTGGAATAGGCAGGAAAGAAGGCACATGAGGCATAGGTGAGGCAGAAGTAGTCAAGACCAGTGAGAAGAGAGAACTAGAACGTGGTGGAGGAGCAGATGATAACTGAATTTATAATGGTAAAGATAGAGAAGTGATAGAAGAGGAAGAGAAGTTGGATTGGAGATTAGGAAATTCAGTTTTAAGAAATCTAATATGTTAGGAAATATAAGTTTTATTTATGGAGGGATCAAAATATTTTTATCCTTTATAATTGGAAGCGTAGCCTAAGAATACACATGAAATGGATTTAGGTGTGAGTTTATCAATTTTAGTGTGAGCAAAGGTAGCGTGTGTAATAAATAACAAGAAGATGATTAAGAATGGGAGAAAATTTGAAGAACAGTTAGTGAGGAGACTTGAAATGTACGGTAGATGATGATAAAAAATTTATAAGATAAATAGCAATGGAAAAGGCTTCATATCATAATCGCTTTTGAAGAGAGCTATGAACAAGAAGAGTAATTCCTTTTTCAGTTAACGAATTTTACATTTAGCAACACCATTTTGTTGTAGGGGTATGAGGACAAGAAATATGAAAAGAAATGCCATGAATGTTGAGGAAAGTAGCAAATGATCCTTTGATGAGTTCAAAAGTTCCATCACATTGAAAAATTTTGATTTTTGTTAAGAATAAGTCCTGAATAGTGGTTTTGAAAAATTTTAAATTTTATAATCATTGAAACATATGATCTAAAGGAAAATTGCAGATGTAATGACTAAAATCATTAATAAAAATTATAAAATATCTTTAACCTGCAAGTGATAACAAAGGTGATGATCTCTAAATATCGCAATGAATAAGTTGAAGAGGTGCATTGGATACTCTAGTAGTGTAAGAAAAGAAAGACGAACAACTTTTGCTTTGAAGACATGAATTGCAATGAAGATGGATGCGAGACACTGGATTAGACGTAAATAATTTTGAAAAACTTTGAGTACATAGATTTCCAAGAGATTGATGTCAGAGGTGTGAAAAAGCATGCATATTGAGTAGCAAAAGCCATGGGATTTGTTAAATTGATATGAACCTTGAGAGGGTAATCATTATTGTGGATGTTTCCTGCGAGAAGTGGAATCTTAATGAAAAGGTCCTTCACAACATAACCAGAGGGATTAAATTCAATTAAACATGAATTGTCTTTAACAAATTAAGCAACAAAAAGTAAATTGGCTATAAAGTTAGGCACAATGAGAATATTATTTAAGTGTAATGGTCGAAGATTTGTTTGGAAAGATAAGGAACCTTTAGAGGTTATGGGGAGAGTAGTACCATTTCAGACAATTACTTGATTAGTATCGTGATATGGTTGAATGGAATCGACAATATTGCTGTTGGGTGTCATGTGAGAAGAAGTATTAGTATCTGGAAGCCATTCGATAATTTCACTGAGGGAATAGGTGGAGAAATTTGGTAGGGATTAATTTGTAATACAGAGAAGGCTGGTTGAATTTGTGATAGGTCAGAGGAAGGATTGGAAAAATTGTTTCGAAATTCTATGTAGCAAAATCGACAAATAACAACTATGTGACTAATTTTTTTACGAATTTGTTATTTTGGAGGTCAGAAATTGGATTTGGGTTGAAAAGTGGAGTTGAGATATGGGTTAAATGGTTTAATGGAGTTGGACTTTAGGGTTTAGGGTGTTGGAGGTGAGGATTGGGTTGAGTATAATGGGGATGTGGCAGTTAGGTTTGGGTAGGCTGATTTGGGCCAAGGCCTGAAAAGTTATATAATGTCCTGACCTAGGTTTGATTAACAGAAGACCTAACTTATTCTTCTTGTCCCATATGCATATTACGTTGGTCGTAGGAACAAAGTCTACAAGGAAAGGGGTAACTTCCACATTGAGTAGTGAAGACCATATCCGGTGGAGTTTAATGGAGGGACAACAGTCGTTGTTCGTGAAACAATAACTTTGCTCGCAGCTCAGGGAAGGAAGGAGGTGTTTCCCGATTCTCAATCGTGGTGACAAAAGGTTCATATTCAGGGGCCATTAAAGCTAAAGAGTACCAGGTCTGCCGACGAGACTTGGTCTCCTGTGGTTGCCAAACCTTCAGCTATAATTGCAATGTTCATAAGATATTCAGTGATAGTGGTATCACCCTTTCGGGTGGTGTGAATACTACGACAAAGAAGAGATCTTTGAGCTATAGTTTGTTGAAGAAAGTGAGTTTTGAGAGTTGTCCAGAGACTTTGAGCAATATCACGATCAAGAGTAAGAGACATGAATGTGGAGGTAAGTGTTGCAGTGAGACAACATGATGCTAATTTGTCATGTTTTTGCCATTCCAGAAATTATGTTGAAGAGGATGAAGTGTCATCGGTTGATACATGATGTTTGGATGGTGGAGTGAAGGATTTGTCAATTTACCTTATTAAGTCACCAGTAAGTAGTATTGCTTTGACTTGATATCGCCAGATGAGATAGTTTTTGTTGTCAAGAGTTATTGTAATAAAATTGGTGATTTTGGTAATCGGTAGTGAGATGTTTACAATCTACATTGTGATGTGTTATATATAACGATGTAATAGAGCTGTGTTTATGTATGATAGATGTAGTAGAGGTGAAAGGAAAAAAACTTGGGACTTGGCTCAGGTAGGCTCTGATACCATGAAAGGAAGAATAAAGTTAAGAAATTGAAAGTAAAGTGTAGTGTATTGATTTTTTATTGTATTTTGCTTTACAACATACACTATATTTATACACAGTTTGAGATAAGATGAATCAATTTGTAATTGATTCAATCTAAACCAAATGATCAGATTATATATGACGTTATCTAAACTAAGATGATTTGATACAAGGAGGAGTTTGTCTAATGTAATTATAATAGGAAAAGATTTAGAAGAAGTTCTATTATTAGAAAAAGACTACGTATACATCATCTAAACAAGAGAAGAATATGAGAAACTAAGTCATTCCTATACACAGAATGTACAAACCCTTTTGTATGTTAATGGTCAGAAAAGAAATGAACAATATGTTTAAGAAGAAAATTTCAAGCTTGATAGAAGTTTTATCTGCCCATAATGGAACAGTAGCTTTTCTACTCTCACTAGGTTTAAAAGATAGTTGTGATCATAAAGCAATAATAAAATATGACTCAAAGTGCATTATGAACCTCAACATTTATTACAGAATATAAATAAAACATAAACATTTTGAAGAGTTTAAATTGAACCTTAACGTTTTTAAAACATTTAGAACAGATCTAAAATAGTTAAATGTTATGACAATACTAATATAATATAATTTTATATTTTTTAAATATAAAATGGCCCTTCAATTTAATCAAAAAAGTGGATCTTACATCTAGGTGGCCCTTGGCACCGGCGGTGGTGTGAATCGGCGAGAACAAAGCCCGTTGGCACAGGCGCAGGTGCCTTTCGGCGAGAAAACAGCCCTT
>JAOQMM010000172.1:10543246-10565826 GCA_027563515.1 Erythroxylum platyclados | reverse complement strand
AATTTAGAGGCCTAAATGCTGTAACCAACTTTGACATAAGCCGATATGACGTGAAAAGCATAGCTAACAGCAATCTCCCCGTTGGAGGAGTTTCGGGGAAGTCCAAAAACTCCTCAGAATCGGCTTCTGATAGTAAAAGCTTTGATGCTTCAAGATCCGACGATCTCTCCTCAGCCTCCTCGGTAACTTTTGCTAATAATTCACAGCCTGCAGCTTCTACACTAAGCTTTGCCATACCCATCAAACAAGACACATCAGATTATTGGTCTAATATCTTTGGGTACCAAACCATGACCACTACTACTACTACATCATCCGCCACTTTAAATAGCGCCAAGAACGCCAATGTTACTGTTGCTCCTAGTACTTTATTGCCTGGATCCAACAATAATGGACCTGCTATACAAAACCCTCCTGTTTTTGGTATGGATTTCAAGGGAGTTGCTTCAGGAAATGACGGAAACAACAACAACGGATTACTGTTTAACACTGGTTTTATTCAACCAGTAAGTAGTGTGGGCGGGATTAGTACATCATCATGCTCAATCCCATTTACTGCTCCAATTGCTCCTAATAGTAGTGGTAGTAATTATGAGCGTAATTCTAGTTATGGTAGCTGGAATGCACAATCTTTACATGCTTTCCAATCTGCAAAGCCTAATCTATCGGTGTTTCAGACTCCAATTTTTGGCATAGAATGAGATGAGAAAAGCAGTGAAATGGAATGAGAATCTGTGCAAAACATGAGAAGAGAAGTGAAAGTGTTGTTGATATTGGGGTGGCGTATGGTGCCGGCCAGCATATACATGGCACAGTGGCACGGATTTAGGTGGATATGATGAACTTCAGTTTTGGCATTGGTGGGTCTTGGACTACTGACGAAGGCATTTCACAGGAGCTGACAGATAGTACTTACTAACTCAAAAGTTCTTTCCAATGGTCTTTGGTTCCCTTTCTCTTTGTTTTTACATTTAATCTTGCTTTTTCTTTCACTTTTCTATTTACTGACAAGAATATGGAGCTCGTATAAATGAAAAGAAATCCTTGCCCAGTCTTCCTCTTGTAGCATCAATTGTGAATAATAGTTTCTTCAATCACTTTACAATATATTTTTCCTGGAAAAGAGCGTGTGAAAATGGGATATATGTACCAAAGTTGATGCACTTTGATTTCACTATTAACATCAGCTTTTACTTCCTGAAGAAATTAACCAAACACCAATGTAAACTTGATTATCACTTGGTATAATAAGAAATAAACATTCTAAATCAAATTAAGAGGCTGCGGTCTGGTTTATCATGGTGATGATGGTGCCACTTTCTGGTTCTATCGATTATGAAAGCCTTAGAATCTGCTCGAGACGTCACATCCAGAGAGACATCCTCGATGGAATTTCAAAACATGAAACAAGGCAAAAAGTAATATATGAAAATGAAAATTATGAAAAATGAAAGCCAAGAGGTTTGGCGCATAAAAGATTTCAAATAGTTAGTGCTAGAAATTCCCTTTTCTAAATCCTGTATATCATTACAAAGACCAACACGAAAAGGCAGTCCGATCTCTCGTGTAAAGAGTGGGGTTTATGTATTCCTTTGACCAAAAAAGTGACCCAAAAGTGATGAGATAACGAACTTTAACAAGATAATAATGGAGAATAGGACAGAAGCAAAAACGCATATCAGCTAAATGTTTGTCTAAGAGCTGAGCTTTTTATGGATGTTCTCTGAGCTAAGTGATTCAATTCAAAACCATTTCTCCTTCTTGTCTCTTACCTCCCTCTTGGATTATGGGGTTCCTTTGTACCTTTCGGCGCTTATTTGAGCTTTACCCCCACCACTACGCCCTCTTATAGGCCTTCAAACTTTGACTATCCCTACCGTTATTATGATTATCCATACGATCATTATCGAGTTATTGTTCCAGTTACACATCCCATTTTCAAGTTATCAATATGGAAATTTCTTCACTTAATTTCTTATTCCACTATAGGTACTACTACTTCATTACCACCCTGCTAATCACCAAACTATGATTGTTTTCATTTTATTTCTTTTGAGGTGAGAAGTAAAGCATGAAGGAGCATTCGTTCAAACATACGAGCTAAGCCATTAATATAGCCGAATGGTAAGAGGGTGTAATAGTGACAAAGAAGAGGTTCAATTCATAAACTCTCTTGGATTGGACAGAACTATTCCCTTAATCATCTATATTTGATGATAGTTTGATTCTTGAGTTAATACACAAGTCTATATAATTAAATGGCTTTTCCTTGATCAGATCAAGTTGAAAACCAATTGCCTGGAAGTATCCCATTAAGAAAAATAACTTGGAAATCCGTAAGACACAGATAAAGATCGACAAGGAATAGAAATTTCATAAACTAGCTAGTTACCTTCATAAAAGCAATTTGGATCTTACTAATCAAAAGGAAAGAACTTGAACGAGTCTACAAAGATTCGTAGCATTATCGGGACTACATAGAGTTTCCTTTATGCATGTGATTACCAAATCTTCGTTTTGGTCTTAACAGTGTCTTCATCTACCTAATGCGGCCATGTATCCATGGTTATTGAAGTTGGGTACTATTGAAACTGCTAGGAAGTATTTCTCGGTTAAGGCAAAGCCTATATTGTTTTCTCATAGACCATGGTGTTCATGTGCACCTTTAAAGTGTGTGTATGTATCAACAATCTTTGTTTTATTAGGACTGTGGGAAAACGTATCATCTGTACATTGGATCGAAGTGAACATTAACTACTATTTAGATTCTATATATGTTCGTTGTGTTTAGAACTAGATTAAAATAAAAATTAGTTCGTGTCCGGAGCCAATGTTTGGACTCTGGAGTCAGATAATGACATAACCCCAATTAGCAAAACTGTGTGCCTTGTAATTGGAAACCTGTCTAGGTTTTTTGATCCAAACATGACCACAAGCACATGCTAACTCCTCAAAAGGCTACGTTCAAAAAAATGGAACCAACTATCAGTCAAATGTAACACTGCAAAAGTTACTCTCTTTTCCTTTTCTTTATCTCCTTTAAATCCAGGTGGGGAACACTTTCTTTTTTTTTCCTTCTCTTTTTTGTTCTCTCTTTATTTTGTGAACGAGTTTTAGTCTTCAATCCCTTTTTCTTCACCTCTCATTTTTTGCCTGCATACAGGAGTTAGATGTCGGCCACCACACACCATCCACTACACCTATATTGCCCTTTCCTTGATTTGTTTTAGTTTTTAGTTTGACCAAGTACATACATATAGTATAAAATCAACATCAGCAGCTTAGCGAACCAAACCACTTTTGGTTGCTGTTACTTAATGATTACAGGATTAGGGTTCTGTCTTCTGTGATGTGAACAAGAAGTCGTGATTCAAGGATATGTGTTTAAATTCTTTCTATATCTTAAACTAACTTAAATTTGTATGTGCATCACAGTTGTAGTTAATATATGTTATAATCATTAGTGTCTAATAATCATTCTCTTCAACCTGCTTGCACGTGCTCGTTGACTGGGATGATCGGGGAAGCGTGCAGTTGAATGTCAGGAATTTGATTCTCTGTAGGCAGTAGCTGAATTTGAAGCAACTCTCTGGTTATGCTTATCATTTTATAATGCAAGTGTAAGACAAACTAGACCCTCTTCCACATTGTTTAACTTGTGATTAAGAGAATTTATTATTAGCGCAGGCTGAACTCGCCAACATAGGAATTCACTAAAAACATATATTATCCAATACTCTCAGACTCGTTTGTTAATGAACTGGAACCAACCACATAAACAGCTGCATTAAACCAATCGTATACCAACCAATGTTTAACGTGTAAGAAATTGGGTGGTGACCTTACAGGGTATAGTTGGGTCATTAATGTTTGATGCTGACAAGGAGCTTGTGACTATTAAACCTACAAGAAGATTAAGCCTGTGAAGTTGGCATCTTCAAAATGGAACAAGTCATGTATATAACTCACTACCAAGGTCCATCATGTTTATGACCTGTAGGGCAAATCGAGTATTTGAAGTACCCAGAGTCCTAGAAGAAATCCTGATGGCTAGTTGAACTACTAACGCCTACCTATCCAAGTTAATTAATACGGGCCACAGATCATTATACACATAGGTCCCTGCTCCACAGCTAGTCAAACAAACCACATGTCTTTACAGGCTCTCAGGTTCCGAAAAGGTCAGGTGTGTTAGGGAATTAAAAATACAATCAAGGTAGAGAGCATTTATTGAGAAACAATCTACTGCAATTTCAGTTCAACAAGTAACAAAAGCAGGGCCCCAAACAAATAGACTTACAGTTGAACCAAATTAACCTGAAAACAGTAACTAAATGAAAATTGGGTAAAACATAGCTCAATGATAGAGATGACAATGAGCTTGTCTATGGGCCTAAATTTAAGTATTTTTAATGGGTTAGCCGATGAGTCAAATCAGGCTCATATCAATCTGAGGCTTAATTTTTTAAAGCAAAACAACAATATTTTGTTTAAAAGAATTAAGCCTCAGGTAAGCCCAATTCTGGGTAATTCAGACCTAGATTCAATTAAAAAAAGATGTTATTTTACATATTTAATTTTTAAAAAATTTAGCGACACCGACCCACTGCCATCTTTACTCACTGATCATTAGCAGGCTCATTTAAAAGACTCTTAACTGAAAAACTCACTTGTAATTGACCATGTAATTAGAAAACCCACTAACTTACTATTGCTAAAAACCAAAAACTAAAAATCAATAACTAAATTCACAAATTTTAGAGGATTGCTTAACACTCCCACTTTGTTAAATTTGCAATGGGCCTATGAGCCCACACGAAGAGGAAAATTAGACCACACATAAACCCAAGTAAGGTTCCATCTTAAAACTAATTGGCAATAGGTGGAGTAGCCTACTAGACTTATATGTTAGTCTTCTTTCCCCTTTTTCTTTGGTGTGGGGCACTCAACATGTGAGTATTCTTAACACTTCCCCTCACATGTGAGTCCCTTTTTTTTATTTGGACAATTTGGAGAGGTACGTAATCCTCATCAGGGTTGGACTTCTAATTGAGATCAAATAGGCCCCCCCTTTGGAGCAAACGATACTGCTAAGCCACTTGCTCCATGCAGACTTCAAATCCTTTTCTAGTTGCTTAAATAATGGGTCCCTTTCTGGGGCAAATAATAGGCCAAGATCTTTATTGGCTTTGATACCATGTTAAATTTGCAATGGGCCTACAGGCCTATATGAAGAGGAAAGTTAGACTACACACAAATCCAAGTGAGGTTCTATCCTAAAACCAATTGGCAATAGGTGGAGTAGTCCACTAGGTTTATATGATATTCTTTTTTCCTCTTTTTCTTCAATGTGAGATCTGACATGTGGGTATTTTCAACACACTTCTTTCAAAATTGCAACTCTCATCGATGACTTAAATAATCGTGCTTGGCATTTGAAGGGATTTTACGAGAACATCAGCGACTCACTTGTGTTACAATATTTCAAAGCTATAGTTCCACTCGCAACCAGATATGGATAAAAGAATATCAAACGTCGTTATGCTTCGTCTTATTATGAAATGATTAGTTTTTGTCACAACGATTTTGTTTTGTTGTCAAAAAAAATTTGATTGTAGTAACTTGCTATTGAAGAAGCTAGTAATTTTTTTAGTCAAATCACATGACAAACAGATGTTGCAGCAACATATTCAATTTTAAATGATAATAAAGCTACAATTTCTTGGTTCTTTTAGACTCTATAAAATAAAACCTGAACTAAAGGAGAGATATAATCGAAGGTACTCTTTCTATCATTCAAACAATATGTCCACTCGTTATCAGTAAACCCAAATAACCTAAATTTTGATACTTTTAAATACTAGATCCTAACAATTTTAGCAATATGATGGAGGACCCTCTCTGTTACCCCGAAGTGATGCATTGTTGGATTATCTATGAACTTGAAAAAAAACTATTTATAGAAAATGCTATATCAAGTCTTGTATGAGACAAATAATTTAATAAGCCAATCATCCTCCTAAAATATTTTGTACTGGCATATCAATACCGTCATTAGTTATAAGCATCACATTCATGTTTATGGGTGTGGGATTGTTTTATAGTTCAACATATTGCACCTCTTCAACAAATTAGTAGCATATTTCTATTGAGAAATAAACAATCCCATTAAGAAATTGGTTCATCTTAAACCCAAGAAAATAATGTAATAAACCTAAATCTGACATATCAAAATTTTTCATCATACAAGACTTAAATTGAGCAATTATAGACATAAAACCCCATATAAATTATACCATCATCATAAAGACACACAATCAAAAAGTTAATTTTACCTCACTTCTTCTTCACATTTACTCCTTTCAAACATATTATCTAAGAAACACGAATCAATTTTGATGTACTAATCTTATGGGGCTTGCTTAAGGTCATATAAGGCTTTCATTAGCTTATAAGCTTTCATCACTATAAACAAAACTTTCAAGCTAAGAAACATACATCTCTTCTTCTGGCTTGCCATTAAAAAAATGGATTTAATATTAAGTTGGTACATTGATCATTTTAATTGAGCAACTAAAGTTAAGAAAGTTCTCAATGTTTTAAAGAAAGCCACTGGAGAAATTTATCATTGAAGTCAACAACTTATTATCGTGAGTACCCCTTAGCAACCAAAAGAGTTTTGTTCTTTTAAATTGTGCCATTAGTATATTACTTTGTTCTAAATATCCATTTCAACCTAATAACATTCTTGCCTTCCAATGGATCAATCAACTCCCAAGTTTCATTTTTCTCTATAACCAACATCTTTTCTTTTATTGCATCCTGCAAATACTTGAATTTTTACATTTTTATCATAACTAGTAAGGTCAGAAACGTAATAGGCAAAATTGCATGATCTTATCTCGCACCCATGGAATGAAATTTCTTTGGAGGAGTTTTGGACAAGAGCTTAAGGGTGACTGAGAGATTGATGAAGAAGATGAACTATTGTTGCCTGGAGTTGAGTGAATGGATAATGAGGAGTAACCACTAGGTGAAACATATGAACTTGCTAGTTTTAAAGGTTCTGTTGTAGGGACTACAGATGTACTTTTTAAGAGCAATATATGTGTTAGTTTTGCATTCTTGTTGTTCCAAGAATAAGCTTCTTTTTCGTTGAACTTGACATTCTTTATTAAAATAATTGTGTTGTTAATGAGGCTATATAACTTATATGCTTTGGATTAAGGATATAGTTGACAAAAATATGTATTTTTAATTTTTTAATAATTTTATAGCCAGATGGAGAAGTAGCCAAAGTATATTCTATACATCAAAAAAAATTTTAAGTGACTTATTTACGAGTTTATACGTTTTCAAGCTTCATATGGGGTTTGGTTCATAACTTCCTTTGTTGTTGAGATATTGAGAGGATACGCTATTCTATTTATGCCTTCTACCTAAAACTTCTTTGGAAGATCAGTTGTCATCATTATGCTTCTGGCCATTTCAACTACCATCCAATTTTTTCACTTAGCCACTTCATTTTGGTCTAGTGTGCATGTTGTTGTTAACCCCTTACGAATGTTATTTTCCCCATAGAAATTATCAAATTTGTTATAGTTAAATCCACATCCTTTATCTTATAAAGAGCCTTAATGGAACATCCTTTTTATCTTTCTACTAATGTCTTAAATTTCTTAAAATTCCCAAAAATTTATGATTTGAAATTTAAAAAATAAACTTAACTCATACAAAAGTAATCATAAGTGAATAAAAAAATATTAACTTCCATTTAAAGACTCATTACTCATCGGATCTTAAACATTCACATGTACTAACTTAAGAAAATTCAAAATCCTTTAAGACTTCACTGGAAATAAATTTCTACCTTGTTTTCTATGAATATACAATTCATATAAATTAAGACCATCAATTTTAAGCAACCCAATAAACATATTTTTTAATAAAATAATTTCAACCCTTTCATAGTCAAATGTCCATAATGTAAATGCCACATTTTTGCATCATTAGTTCTACCAACTGTCCATCACTTTGACAATTAACCTAGAATTCTAGCGTGCTAGTGAAGAATTCTCCTAAAATTGTGCCTGACTTCTAAATAATGATATAGGTAGTCTTTGAAAAACTTAGAGAACAGATTTATAAGTCACCAAATTGTTAAATGCTAAAAAGTGTTGAGGCTTAAATTTTAAGTTAAAAGAATAATTTTATTTAAGCAAAGATCTTACCTCAAGTTTATATTGAAGATTGTGACACTCATCTCTGCTTGATTAATAGTTTCTTTTAAATTAGCAATGTTTCACATGTGTTATCTTAATATGTAGTTTGTTGTTCTATTATACTTCATTTGTTGGGGATGAATTTCATTTCTCATTATAATGTCCAACTTTTTGAATGAATAAATTACTTACTTTCCAAAAAAAGGATGAGTACAAAATGCAAATAAAGTTGAAACATGGATACCAAAAAGAGGATGAATACAAAATGCAAATAAATTTGAAACAATGATAGGTTATGTGTCTTTGAGTAGTCTGATTGTGTGTTTGCAATTCCCCTTTGTTTTGTCTTGTCGATATACTTATACACCTCTCCTAACTTCAATCTTTTTAAGCAATGTTCTTGTAACTGCTCAATTTCCATATATTTTCTAATTTTGGGTCTTGTCTTGACTAATTGTCTGCCATAAATTCATCATGTTTTTAACCGTCTCGACTTCTATACTAATTCCTATGCCCAAGAATTTTCTAGGCAAAGTTAACTTTTGGAAATCCTAGCAATTGGGTTTTTCATCTTTACGCCTAATGGGCTGAATTTTACTCAGGCTATTAACAATTGTCCCCTACATATGTTTGGTTGATATTGAAGACCTTCTAGACTTTTGCAATAATAATAATGTGAGATTTGGTTTATTGACCTGGATCAACTTTGAATTCTTTACGATCTTTAGCTTCCTCTTGACATCCAACAAAAGTCATAAATCAAGCTTAGTTGCATTAAAAATTGTAACTGATGGAAATGGCTCTTCATCTATCAACATGGTATGATCAGATTCAATAAACAATAGAATTCCTTTGTTGAAACGATCTTGAATAACATTCTTGAATCCCTAGCATGAATATATAAGGTGACTTTATATATTATGGTACTTACAGTAGTTCATCCATCGAATCTCTTCCTTTGTGGGAATCTTATATTTTGGAGGAAAAGTAATAAATTTTTCCTGTAACAAGAAATCAAAAGTTTCTTTCAGTTTGGAGATATAAAAAATGCATTGATATAAGTAGTTGGTGTTAGTACTTTTAGGTGTTTGAACTTTTCTTTTAGCTTTGAGTAATTTTGCTCTAGAACAGACAAATATAAGTTTTGGGGATATTATTCTGAGCCACTATTGAGGCATATGAACTTGTTTCTATAAAATAAGTACCTACTGAACACCTTTTCTTATACACTTCTTCTTTAAGAAGTTCTTCACATTCAGATACTTTTGTTGTCAATTCATAAAAATCGTATAAGTTCATACCTTAGAATTTTTTTCAAAGTTCAATATCGAGGGCTAAACTAGCTTCATGTACTTGGTCTTTAGAAGTATAATTCAGCATCGACTCCTTATTCTCTTAAATTGAATGATAAACATGTTTGCATTCTCGCTATTTTTATAGTAACTCTAGACAATTCATCTATACTAACTTCAGATTTAGATCTAAAAATTGAGTATGAAACAATCTTCCTATCTCCACCCATGAAAGGACATAATCTTTAGATAGCAAAGCATACAAGGAAAAAGTTTCACCTTAACTTGAAATTGTTGAAATTTTAATAATTAGCCAAATCACCACACTGATAGTGAATCTAGTAATGTATTCGATAGCCAAATCACCACACTAAAATTCTCTTGGTCAATATGCTTCAAATAAGCTTTAAATAATTTTGGTTGGCCAATCTATCTTAAGCTAGACCTATTCAACTCTTGAAAAACCTCTCTAGCAGTCTCTATATTGATTTGAATTCTTATCTCTGGAGGAGTCATAATAGGATCAAGATTTTGGTTTATAGCCAAAATGTTGCCCCCTAAGCTATAATTTGGTCTATTAACTTCACTTCAAGACTAAATCCTTGTCTTCTAGGAGCTGTCAACCATTCTTAGAATTAACGAGTAAAGGCACTACAGGAGTATCCTCTCTTTTATAAGGAAGAACATATTTCTTCCACAAAGAAAGAAACTGAAAGACGACAACACTCACCAACTTCCATCACATTTGGTGTAAGTTGCCCCCTGATCCCTTCAGGAATTGGCCTTGTTAGAGAAGGAGAATTTTACCTAGTAAATCATACCAAAATGGCAGAATTTTTTTTCATCTTCTTTATTAACATTTTGAATCCTCATCAGTTGGAGACTTAGCTAAAGTTGATGTTGCCTTCTTTAAATTTTCAATCATTTAAGATACAAAAGTTCATTTCTTATTTTAGTAGGGATTTCTTCCTCCAAAGCTAGAGGCACAATGACTTCTTTTTAATTCTTCGTACACGGCATCATAGTCCTATTGAGTGTGCCGAATTATTGATAATTTTTCTGATCAACCTGAAATTTGAGCATATCAGGGAGGAAGTCTTCCAAAATTACGCCTGACTTCTTAATAGTGATATAGGTGGGCTTTGAAAAACTTAGAAAACAGATTTTTAAGTAACCAAATTGTTAAATGCCAAAAAGTGTTGAGGATTAAACGTTAAATTAAAAGGATAGTTTTATTTAAGCAGGATGAGTACAAAATGCAAAAAAAGTAGAAAAAATGATAAGTTATGTTTCTTTGAGTAGTCTGATTGTGTGTCTGTGATTTCCTTTTGTTTTATCCTACTAGTGTACTTATACACCTCTTCAACTTCAAACGCCTTAAGCAATTTTCCTATAACTACTCAATTTCTAACTATCCTCTAATTTTGGGTCATCACGTGCTGACTAACTACTACCATATATTCATTATGTTTTCAACTGTATGGAGTTATAACTCCTGGACTTGTTTATTAATTCCCAGGTGTAAGAATTTTCTAAGCAATCTAGCTGACTCTTAGAAATCCTAACAACTAGGCTTTTCATCTTTGGGCCCAATGGATTGAATTCTTATTAGGCTATCAATACCAACAAAGGCACAATTTTTCATACCAGAGACTTCCAAAGAAAATATTTTATTTTATGCCATAAGAATGCTAACTATTTCTTTGTGTGAATTCTTATCATAAATACATTAGAAACAATCACCAAACATAATAGAGTAACTACCATCCATCAATTGCCCAACACTTAATATATTATAAGCTAAGTTAAGAACATATTACATATTATATAGGAGTTCTATATTATCTTATGAGGTTTTGATGTAATTATACCTTTCTGTTTCACTTACAATTTGTTGTCTTTAAGAGAAATTTCACTTTTCTATGACATGATCAAGCTTTTTTAAGAATAAATTTATTCTGGACATATGATTGGAGCATCTACTGTCCATAAACCATACTCAATTCTAATGAAGTTCAGTAAAATATAATTTCTAAAATTAGATGGAGAATAGTATAAAATTGGACCTACAAGGCAAAAAATATATATTATGTACGGACAAAACACCCCCATAATTGAAGGTCAAGGGATCTAGAGTTAGCTGCTCTAGAAATGCACCAACTTTATATAAGGAATCAAATGAAACATGATTTATTAAGTTTGGGGGGGGGGGGGATGAAAGGAAGAAGTGTAAAATAAATAAGAAAAGGGTCAAATTAGACCTTAATCTTTTAACCAAAATTTATTTTAAATCTTAACGTTTTAACACGTGCAAAAAGAACCTTAATCTTTTATAAATATTCAAGATTCCCAAGTTAAAATCTCCATCAACCATCGTTAAAAAAAGTACATATATCATCATTTATTAAATTTTTGTTGGTCTTACACAAAAATAAAAATTTTTGCGGGTCCTATATAGATAAATAACCCAGATTCTTCTCATCTCCTATTTCTAAAGCAACCATAATAGTTTCTTCAGAGTACTACTGTTCCTGTTAATGTTATCGCTTACCAATGCACAATGGAGCAACTCTCCGTCAGACCAATTTCCTCCACCCATGCATTTGCTTTAGGGTATAATCGACAGTGGTTGCTGCTATTTATCATGTGAACTAGTACATTCTTTGTATTTTCTGTATGGAACTAATATTTGTGTTTTGTTTAATATGTGCGAAGGATAATGAATGGTATAAATTGCTTATACCTCTTCATAGGTTTGCTAAGCATATCAGACATGTCATAACACGACAAGTTAACAACATACTACCTAAATGATAGACATCTTTGCATGACAAACAAGTGCCACATATCTAGGACGACGTCCTTTTTGGTCCATAAATGTCCCATCATAACCATGAAAAGAGTGTTAGAAGACAAACTTGTGTAGAACTCTTTTGGGTTCTTCTAGACACGACAAATGAGTATAGCTATTGAATCTCACTTTGTTAGCTGTCAAAGTTAATTTATTATAGCTGATAGTTTTGTAGCTATTTTTGGGCTGTTAAAGTTGTTAAGTAAACTGAATTTCATGCCTATAAAAAGCCCTTAGTATTTGTAATGTGTGTAAGAGAAAAATCATAGAAAATTTGAGCAAAAGCTCATATAGCAGCAGCTAGTGTAACGTTGTCTTTTATTATCAATATATTGTTTTTGTCTACTTCGTTTTCCAACAAGTGATATCAGAGTCAGGTTCGTGACTACGTTTTAAGGACATGAAAAATGACCGATATGATTCAACCTCAAATTCCAAAATTGACAAAGACAAATTATGTAAACTGGAGCATTTAAATGAAGGTACTGCTCGGATCATAAGATTTGTGAGAGATTGGCTACACTGAGCCTAAAGATGCGATCGTCGAAGCATCTTTATCAAATTCGCAAAGGACATCACTTAAGGAATCACGCAAGAAGGATAAGAAGGCCTTGTTTTTCATCTTTCAAGGAGTTGATGAATCAACATTTAAAAAAAAATATCAGGGGCAAAAACATCAAAGAATGCATAGGAAACTCTACATAAATCTCTTCAAGGAGTCGAAAAAGCTAAAAAGGTACGACTCCAATCTCTTAGAGCTGAATTTGAAACATTAAAAATATCTCTCTGAAAAGATTATTGATTATGTTACTCGTCTGAAATGATGGCAAACGAGATGAAAAGAAATGGAGAAGTTCTTGACGATGTCAAGGTGATGGAAAAAATCTTACGTTCACTGACAAGAACATTTCATTATGTTGTCCCTGGCATTGAAGAATCAAAGGAATTGTCACAAATCTTTATTGATGAGCTTATAGACTCTCTTTAAGCTTATGAGTTTAGAATGATCCAAAATGAAAATACTAATGATTTGGAACAAGCTTTGCACAAAGCAGTTATCTATTGATGGCAATCAAACTAGCAACAGTTGCGAACAAGACAGAGGAAATTGAGGTAGCTAAAAAGGTGCCTACAGAAGTGGATGTGGTGGATGAGGACGTGGTAGGAAATCTTTTGAAAGAGGCCAAACAAACGAAGGCTATCAAATATATAGTTATAGTCAAGGATCCCAAAATTGAGGAAGAGGCAGTTTTAAACATCGAGGTAATAAATCACAAGTACAATGTTATAACTGTAAGAAGTATGACCATTTTAGTTACAAGTGCAGATCAACCCCTAAGAGGGAGGAAAAAAATCGTTTTGCAACAACAAAAGACAAAGAAGATGAATTGTTATTTTCTTAACATACGAAGAAAATGAAGAGTGCAAGAAAAATATTTAGTATCTTGACATTGGTGCTAGCAATCGCATGTGTGGGTGAAAAGAGCTGTTTACAAATTTGGATGAGACTATCCAAAGAGAAGCTTCTTTCGGTGACTCATCAAAAATTCCAGTTAAAAGTAATGGTAAACTTATGATTACCTTAAAAAATGGAGAGAAGAGGTATATATATGATGTTTATTATGTATCTGCTTTAAGAAGAAATATTATTAGCCTTGGTCACCTTTTAGAAAAAGGGTATGACATACACTTGAAGGATTGCTCTCTTGTCATCAACAAAGGTGGAGAATTAATTGCTAAAGTTAATATGACAAAAAATCGTCTTTTCACACTTGATATTTAGTTAGAAGTATTGAAGTGCATGAAGTCTAATATTAAAGATGAATCGTGGCTATGACATTTAAGATTTGGTCATCTTGATTTAACTAGCCTAAAATTTTTATCAAAATCAAAGATGGTAAGTGGACTTCCAGAAATTAATCAACATGATCAATTATGTGAAACATGCATTAAAAGTAAACAACATAGGCAAAATTTTGAAGTTAGAAAATCATGGAGAGCCATAAGACCGTTGGAGATTGTTCATTCAGATATAGCTGGACCATTTGATATACCATCTCTTGGTGGAAATAGGTATTATATTACCTTTATTGATGATTTTAGTAAGAAAAGTTGGTTGTATATTCTTAAAGAAAAATCATAAGCCCTTGATAAATTTAAGGAGTTCAAAGTAATAATAGAGAAACAATGTGGGCAATATTTAAAGATACTTAGATCTGATAGAGGAGGTGATTACACATCAAAGTTGTTAGAAACTTTTTGTAAAGGAAATGGAATCATTCATTAGTTGACAACTTTATATACACCACAATAAAATGGCATAGTAGAAAGAAAGAATCGCACGATTCTTGATATGACGAGAAACATGGTGAAAGGAAAGCACTTACTGAAAACTTTCTGGGCTAAAGCTATTCTATGTGCTATCTTTGTTAAATCGATGTCGAAAACAAAGTGTAAAATTCAAAACACTAAATGAATCATGGGGTGGTAGCAAGCCAATAGTTGGACATCTCAGGATTTTTATTGGCTTGAAAAGAGGAGTAAGGCGATTGTACAACCCTTTAATCAAAAAGGTGATCATCTCACGAGATGTTGAATTCGATGAAGCAAATTATTGGAAATGAAACAAAGAAAATAAGAAAGTTCAAGAATTATTTTTCGATAATGGTAAAGATGATGACTCCAATGCACAAGATGGACAATGAGATGAACAGAATCCTCCACAGAACTCTACTTTAACAACTCCTGCATCAACACCATCAACTTCATCATATAGTAGTAGTAGCAACAGTGATTTAGTGGGAGCACCTATAAAAATACAGAGTCTACCTTATATCTATGATGCCACATAATAGGTACAGAAAACATTTGATTATTCATTGTTTTGTTTAATGGCAGATTGTAATCCTTTAACATATGAAGAGGCTCTTAAAGATAAGAAGTAGGAAAAAGTCATGAATGAAGAAATTACTGTGACCAATAGAAACGACACATAGGAATTAAGTAATCTTCTGAAAGTACACAAGTCAATAGGAGTTAAGTGGGTGTTCAAGACAAAGACTAATCAAGAAGGAAAGGTTGAAAAATATAAGGCAAGATTAGTCGCTAAAGGATATAAGCAAAGAAAAGGAATTGACGATGAAGAAGTGTTTGCTCTAGTTGTAAGAATTGATACTATTAGACTTCTTACAGCACTGGCAGCACAAAATAAATGGAAGATTTATCAGATGGACATGAAATCAACTTTCTTGAATGGATACCTAGAAGAGGAAGTCTACATTGAGCAAACAAAAGGATATATTAAAAAAGGATAGGAAGACAAAGTCTATTGTCTAAAGAAAGCATTGTATGGATTAAAGTAAGCTCCACAGGCTTGGAACATGATAATAGATGAGTATTTCCAAAAGAATGGCTTTGCAAAAAGCCCATATGAGTATGCCTTATACACAAAGAAAAATCAAGATGGTTATATCATGATTGTGTGTTTATATGTGGATGATATGATCTTCACGAGAAATGATCTAAGTATGTTCAGTGACTTTAAGAAAGCTATGACTAAAGAATTCGAAATGACATATTGGTGAAATGTCATACTTTCTTGTAATTGAGATAAAACAAATAGGAGACGGAATATTTACGTCACAGAAGAAGTATGCAGAACAAATCTTGAAAATGTTTAGATTGAAGGATTGAAAGTCAATGGACACGCCAGCAGAAACAGGTATAAGATTGAGAATAGATCCAAATAGAGAGTTGGTAAACCTAACATTGCTCAAAAGCCTAGCGAAAGTCTGAGATACTTGACTTTCACACGCCCAGATATTATGTACGCAGTTGGATTGGTCAGTAGATATATGGAGAAATCAAAGCAAGATCACTTTAATGTAGTAAAAAGAATTTTAAGATATGTTAAAGGTACAATAAATCATGGTCTATTTTATACAAATTCTCAAGATTTAAAGTTGATTAGTTATTTAGATAATGATTATGGTGGAGACTTAGATGATCGAAAGAACACCTCTGGATATGCATTTCATATTGGATTAGTAATATTTTCGTGGTCATAAAAAAAGCAACAAATAGTTGCTCTCTTAATGTGTGAAGCCAAGGAGATCGCTGCAGTAGCATGTACATGTCAAGTAATATAGTTGAAAAATATTTTGAGTGAGTTATATCACATACAAGAAGATCCAATTACAATATACATTGACAATAAATTTGCTATATCACTTGCAAAAAATCCACTGTCACATAGCTGAAGCAAACATATAGGCACAAAATATCATTTTATTCAAGAACAAGTGAAAGACAAAACTCTAGAGCCCATTCATTGCAGAACTGAAGAACAACTTGTGGATATTTTTACAAAGCCTTTGAAGACCGACGTATTTCACAAACTCAAAGAAAAGCTTGGCATGCAAAGTTGGGTTTGAGGGGGCGTGTTAGAAGACAAACCCGTGTAGAACTCTTCTAGGTTCTTCTAGACATGACAAATGAGTGTTGTTGTTGCCTTTCACTTTGTTAGTTGTCAAAGTTCATTTATTATAATTATTTGTTTCGTAGCTATTTTTGCGCTGTCAAAATTAATAAGTAAACCGACTTTCATGCCTATAAAAAGCCTTTAGTATTTGTAATGTATGCAAGACAAAAAACAAAGAAAAAACAAAATTTTTTTGAGTAGAAGCTCATATAGCAACAGCTAGTGTAATGTTGTCTTTTATTATCGATAAAGCAACCTGCAACTCTTTTACTTGGAAATTGTGGCATCCAAGAGAGAAGAATAGAATGTTGAGCAACTTGAGTGAAATTTACTTAGATTTACTATTTTTTAGTTTTAAAATATTATCTCAAATCATCATTCATTTGAGTTGTTTTACACCTAGTTGAAATAGGTTGTTTTAAAATCCTGATTAGGTTTCGCAATTGTGATTGTAAGCCATGCCGATACGACATCATGCCATAATTGTCTAATAGCTCACTGCAACTGCAATAACAGTGTTATGGCAAATAGGGATGGTAATGGGCAGTTGAAGGGCCTAGATTCAAGTATTTTTAGTAGATCAGTTCATGGGCTAGATCTAGGCTAGTTCAAGATTCAACTATTCTAAGCAAAAAAAACATCGTTGTTTTCTTTTAATTTAAAAAATAATTTTAAAAAATTAGCGGGCTAGCCTATGAACTGGCCCATTGTCATGCCTAGTGGTAAATTGCATCAATCAACACTTTTGGTTTTGGTGAAAAAACCATGAACAAAGAGAAACAGAAAGAAAAAAAAAAGAGAAGAATCATAGTAAAAAAAAGCAAAATAAAAGCTGGTAAGAACTCAAGTCAAATTGAACCCATCATCCAAACAATCAATACAGTCACATAAACAAAATTTACAAATTGTGACAATAATTGAATCAGAGAAAATTAAGTTATTTTGCAGGTGAATTGATTAAAAATGAAGAAAGAACGAAACGAAGGAGTGAATAAGAGAACATAAGATTGAAAGAGAAGAGAATAAGAATATCACTTTATCTCTTGATATGCATCGATAAAATTTTTTATTTTTAGATTTTACCCACAAAAAAGTTTGTAAAATTTTAAGGTTATTTTATATATATTAAAAAGTTAAAGTTTAATTTGAATTTTGGTTAAAACATTATATCTAATTTTAACCTTTTAACTTAATATTTTAAAAAAATGGAAAATGCCAGCTAGAGAGTAACAAACAGGAAGAGCAAGAACAGACAGACACTGAGATTGGTCACAAAAACATGAAGAGGTTAGTAGAATGGCAGGAGTTGGCGCAAAATAGAAACGAACTTGCGTAGACAACAACGAAAAGAGCACAAACAGTGGTCCAGAAAAAAAGAAGACAAGGACTATGAACAATCGAACCAGCGGGGAATAGTAATAACGGGGGAAAAAAAAAACGAAAAATGAGAGTGAGAAGAAATAACCAGGAGAGGTGCAAAAAAGGTAACAGAAATAAAGCCGGGAGAGAATGAATAGCAAGAAAGAAAGAGTGGTGAGGCATAAGAAAACAAATAATTGGTAGAGAGGGAGCCGTGAAGTACGGGGCATGACAAAAGGAAAACAGTGAACCTTGAAGAGAAGATGACAGATATAAACCAACTGGAAAACGGAATAGCGAGAAAGAATCAATGGGGGGTAAAGAAGAACCTCCTTTCGTGACAGTGCTTCCAAGGATCAGAGAAAGCAATATGTGGTGATTACTAGCTCATATGTAGATAACCAAAGGCACTCACGAGGATCAACTTTTTAAGGGGTCAAATCAAACACCGATGACAATTGACAGAGTCCTATTTTCGAGTGTTTTGTCACAAACTTGGACGCCACAACCGATCTACGGAACTTATGGTTAGAATTCTTGATATGGAATCGAAATTTTCTTTTTCATGATCACTTTTTGATGTGTTATTGTGGAATAATTATCATTCGATATTCAAGCATATATAACTATTATTCATGCCTCTTCTTGTTTCGGTATATACATTTGGGCAGTTGTGTTTGTTACATAAATGAAAGATTCACCACCGATTTTGGTCACATGTTTATGGGAAAATGGGATTGTTCTTAGAACTAGATGCAAGTGCCATTAGACAAAGATAGAAGCAGACAACTACACTAGGACGACGACCTTGTTTGGCAAACAGTAGATTGTATTAGCTGTTAGTTGATTATATCAACGGTTAGCTGATGGCGAATTATATCACTTGATTTGACCAGCAGATAACATCAGTTGTTTATTAAAAATATTTGGTAAAATTAGTTGTTTATGTGTAAAATGACTTATGAAGGCATGACTTAAAATCTCATAAGAAATTATATTTTAGATATTTAATTTTACAAAAATTAAGTTTATAGCTTTAATAAAAAACATAGAATATACAATAATAATAATAATAATAACAACAGCAACAGCAACAGCAACAACATCAACATCAACAAAAAATCATGAACATAAATCAACCAGAAAATCATATATTTTAATTAATTAATTACATGTAATTATAATAATTATTATTATAATTGAGAAGTACGTGCAAGGTTTAGCTCGTAAACCCCCAAGTAAAAAAGTTGTGTTATCTTTTAGATAACAAATAAAACAAATCACTGATGTGTCATGCCATACCTATTTTTGTTCTTTAGAGCAATAACGTAAAAGGGTATAATTGAGGGCACAATTGTCATTATGCATAACTTTTATCAACTGTTCAGCCAAAACAGTAGCTTTTTAAAAATCAGCTGATTGGGTTGAATCAGCCAACCTAATTAGCTAATAACCAAACAAATGTTTTAGTTGTTTGACATAGTCAAATAGCTAACTCCCTCCAATTAGCTAAAATATGGTTGAAAAGTCATCTACCAAACGGGGCCAACTTGTACTACTACAACTTTTACTGGTTAGAGAGAAGTTTTGTCAACCGAAGCCAAAGATTTGTTTACTCGATTGAAGTCTCAAGGTTATATACTGGAACTTGAAAGCATGGGTATCTTGTAAGAAATTGAGAAAGAACGATTATTTATCTTATGCTCCGCTCCTTTTAGCTTTCATTTGGTTTTTCTAGGATTAGAGGTTATCTTTGGATTATGGATAAGGCACATGGCACATCTTAGTGGGGCAATGAGTTAGGAGGAATACAAGCAATTGGACTAATCATAGAATATGCTTTTGGATGTTCTACATATTTGCTTGGTAACAATTATTACTGAAAAGTGTTAATGAGGCACATGGCACATCTTAGTGGGGCAATGAGTAGGGAGGAATACAAGCAATTGAACTAATTATAGAATATGCTTTTGGATTTTGTACATATTTGCTTGGTAACAATTATTACTAAAAAGTGTTAAAATTTTTGATCATGGTGATTTATTTTTGGAGGAGCTTACGTAAGAAATTTTTAAATTTACTAAAAGTGTTGATTCGACTAATATTCATGACATAATTATAGACGTTAAACATATTTTTGAATCACTTTACGAAGTTGAGTTTTGAAGTACTATTGAAGCAATGGATACATGCAAATAACAAAAAGATTATGCTTTTTAATCACCTAAAAGAACTAAAATAAGATTGAAAGACCTTCTTTTATGTTTTTCCTTTTCTTCGCATTTTTTAACTTTGTCCCCTTTCATTAAACTTACTTCATATTTTCTTTTGTGATCGTTATATAGATGAGCTTTTTTTTCATCTTAATAGGTGTCTAGTTTCTTTCTCATTTAAAAAATGAACTAGATGTCTCTACCTACTCTCTCAAGCTTTCTCCTCTAGTTTCGACCTTTCATTAGCCTTTATACTCCCTTCCCCATGATTGTTGCTCTCTCCCTCACTTAAAGTGGAACCTTATACTCTCTTTCATGCAATTCCTCTATCAGTTCCTTTTATTTCTTCCCTTAGTCCAAGTTCATGTCTTCCTAAGGCATCTTTGATAGCTCAAGGCCTCCTATCCTTTTGTTTTCAATCCTAAAGAGAATATGGAGCCAATTAATAGGGGATTCTTCTGCATTTGATAAGCTCAGGTTTGTCTCTCTATTAACTAGTTCCTCTTTGATAGGACCCCAAGTAGTCTCTCATCCCATTGAAGTTCTTAATAAGGAAGCTACCAAATGATCAAGAATGTTTATAGTATTCTTTGTTAATAAGAGAATTGCTTTTTCAATGGTTCAACATTGGGCCATCAACAGTTGGTAGACAAGATTGGAGAATGTTCTCATAAATGATAATGTCTCTAAACATATTTGTAGGTACTAGGAGTATGCAAAAAGTGTTAGAGTCGGAGCCTTGGTATATACAAGAAAAGCTCTTACATTGGGTGAAATAAAGGCCAGGATTAAGCTTAAACGACATAAAACTTAAACATATACATATATGGATTAGATTCTATAGCCAACCTCTTAGATATTGGACCACTACTGGGTTAAGTCATTTAGCTAGCACTATAGCAAAACCATTGTGCCTAAATAAGTTAACAACAACCTTAAAAAAAGGTTAGTTTTGCAAAAATTTATGTAGAGGTTGAGATGAACATTGAACTACATGAGACTCCAACAATAATGAGGTTAAATGAATATGGTGAACTCATAGAAGACTTAATCAAGGTTACCTACCAACAGAAGCCTTTAAGATTTAGGAATAACACGTTATGGAAAGACTCTAATAGGTGGTATCAGCCATGATAATTTAAGGACTTCTTAATATTCATACTCAACCCTATTTAGTGGTTAACTCCAACAAACAATTTATTAGCCCTCTGGAGAGGGAGAGAGAGCTTATAGTTGCTCCTTCAATCCAAAAGGACTGTAAATCAACTTATGGCTTAAATAGTACTCTTGTAAAACTAAACATTGTTTCAATTCATCTTTAGTTAACTAATGAGTCAAAAGGAAATGCCAAGATGTCACAAGTTACATAGAGTACGTGGCCGACCAGCCAGCTTACGCCCGCATTATGGGCACCACTAATGCCCCTTTTGAGCTGTGGGTATTGGCATTTCTCGGCACGTTTGTGGTAATTGGTGCGCTGTTCCTAGGTAAGCGCCTGCTGTTGGTGCGCAACGTGACGGCCATTGTTGGCGACGGCTTCGTTGCTACCGCAACCTGTAACCAGGTTATTGCCAAGGAAAAGCAGGGCGAGGACGGCCCTTACACAGTATATGAAACCCGGTACGGCTACGTCTTTGCCGGAAGCAGCTACCAGCACATCGCAGACAGCAATAGCCCGAAGCAACCGGGCAGGCAGGAACCGCTCATCTTGCAGCAAAGCAACCCCGCCAACGCCGTGTTGGTAGCCGACCTGCCGGCCCCGGTACGCCAGCTATTGCCGCCCTCATTGCGCTGACTTCTACGATTCCGCCCCCATGCGCCTGCCTACATATAGCTTGCTCATACTGCCACTGCTAGCCGCCACCGCCGCCCTGGCCCACGAGTTCTGGCTGCAACCGGCCAGCTACCGGGTAGCCGTGGGCGCTCCGGTACCCATCAAGCTACTGGTGGGCGAAGGCTTCACGGGCGACACCTGGGCGCGGCCCACGCGCAAGGTGCGGCAGTTCCGGCGGTTGGGGCCAGCCGGCGCGGCTGACGGTGGCGCTCGGCATCCGGCTGGACGACGACGGCGCCGACGTGCTGGGCGGGGACGGGTGGCGCCTCGACCCCGGCGCGGTCACGGGACCGGTCCGCACCGGCCCGCGGGTCGGGGTGTCGGGGGAG
>JAOQMM010000172.1:10511634-10528044 GCA_027563515.1 Erythroxylum platyclados | reverse complement strand
TCTCTCTCCCGATCACGTTCCCGTTCACGATCTCGGTCTCGGTCCCGGTCCCGGTCCCGATGTCTGTCTCGGTCTCCCATAATCGGCGGCACTGGATGGTTTTTGTAGATAGGCGTAATATTGTAGCAATGACTGAGCAGCAGCAATTTTCCAGGAGTGATATGGGCTCAACGGGAGACGCAAGTTTAAGGCCCTTCCTTTAAAGAAAAGTTGTAGCCCACACTGTGCATAAGTAGGTCTAAAGCCAGTAATGAAATAGGCTAAAGATAAGTTTAAACCATCTTTTCATAGGTACAAGTACAACACTGTTAAATAGATTATTATTATCAGCGGTATTAGAATTCTAATTCATAAGATGTACCACTAGACCACCGTATTAAATATTTTGACAGAAAACGATTTCTAATTAATAAAAATTGAATTAACATGGATTAAATTAAAAACATTATATTTTAAGAATTAGTCTATATATTAATTTTGATTTTAAAATTTAAAACTTAAACTTTTAGAGTTAAATTTAGATTATATAAAAATTTTTTAGATAATTTTTATAATTTAATTTTTATTATGAATTATTATATTTTTCATATATTATTATAATGTAATTTATTTTTATTTCAAAACAAATTTATTTTATTTAATAAATGAGTTAATAGATTATTTATATTTTGTATAATCATTAAGAATTTTTTAGAAAATATAAATTTATATACTGAGTCTATGTTTAAAATTTTATAAATGAATTGAGTTAGAATTTATAGATTTAATTAAATACGTATGCAGAAGTGTAGAAGGGAGCGTCAAGTAATCCAGAGGAGATGGGCAGTGAAGGGCTCACAAAAGCTTGTTGTGGTGAGACGAAAGAGAGAGAGTTCTTGGCGACAGAGATTGGGAGAATTGGTTGTGTGTCTAATGCGAATGTGTTACCGCTTGTTGGCTTCTGCATTGACAATAGCCTTGACCTCATTTTCAAATTTTCCTCTATAGGCTGTGTTGCTTCCGTTCTTCATGGTACTCACACTGTAGACATATATAGATTCTACTAACTACACCATTAGCAGTAGCTTCCCTTCTGTGTTATTATGCCTTTTCTTCAGTCACATTATCATATGCGCTTACTTTGATGTCTTGTAGATGAGAAACTGAAATTAATGGAGTGGAAAGTCAGGTGCAAGATTGCCACTGGAACTGCTAGAGGGCTTTCATTACCTGCATAAAAGGCAAGCTAAAGAAGGATAAGTCATAGAGACATCAAATCTTCAAATATTTTTCTAGCAAAAGATTTTGAACCCCTAGTAAGTTACCATTAGGAATTCCTGTGTTATTCCTTTTTCTTGATTAAAATTAATGCCATACAACTGTCTTTTTATTGTTGAAGATTTAAAATTAGTGCTAATAGAGTTTAATTTACATAATCCTAAATATGATTTAGGATTATAATTTGTATCAATTGCCAATATATTTAGGAATCTAATGAGTTACACATAAAAAACGGGTTTCAAGAGAGCAAAATATTTTAATCAAGTTGAACTTGATTGTTAAGTTTGAGAAATTTTATGATTAAATATGAGATATTTAATAAATAAGAATTAATATGAGATATTGGATCTTATTAGGGCATATCAATATTTAATTTGAATTATTTATAATTCTAATTAAAGTTTAATTGAAATTATAATTTAATTTCAATTAAATTACTAAAATGTCCAAAATCTATTATAAATAGACTTAAGTTCTAAGGGAGTTAACACTCCTTACGTAACTGCAACAGTTGTAGAGTTCTATCAACTTATTCTGTGGATACCATTAGAGGCCAAACGCATGTATGGTTAAAGACGGATAGATTTTAGAAACGGTTAGAGATATATGACAAGAAAAGAATCAAGCTTCAGAATAAGGTACGAATTAATATTCATATTTTATTATGATTTATGTGTTAATAGTTTTATAAAATTTAAAGTGATCTTGGTTTTTGAGAAATAAAATACAAAATAATTGTATGATTTTCTCTTGTTGAAATGATGTCGTTTTATTTTTATCATGAAACGACATCGCTTTAGTAATCAGACTTTAATGACGGTCCTTTGACAAGTGACAGTGTCATGTCAATAAAGATAACGGTGAGACTAACATTGGGCTGGAAGTGAAAAAATTTGAAAATTTGAGCATTTTATTGCTACTTTTTAAAGTTCGAGCTATAATTAAAAAATTGATGAAAAATTTGAGCTTTTTTTTAGTAATTAACCCTTTTAGATTATAAAGATCAATAACTAAAATCAAGCGACGTATGATATTTTATGCACATAATTTGATTATGAGTGCATAAGTTACATGTTTGAATATATGTTCGATATATTATACATGTTGAATTGTATGTTTTATATGCATGATATTTTACATGCAATTTTATGTTTGATGAAACGAACAAAATTAAATCCCTTGTTAAAATATTTAGTAAATGTTGAGAATGTGATTGTTGCCTTCCATTTTTATAAAAATAAACCAGAGTTATATTTATTGTTAGGCTTATTAAGCAAACTCAAGGTTGAACTAATGTGAATATGTTTAGTCTTATAATAATGGGTCCTATTTAACAAAATTTATATGATTTGGATGAGCAATCTCATGATCACATGAATTTAGAGATAGGTTAAGAATAATATCTAAGATATGTTTTGGCAAAAGTAGTCACCTAACGGATCTAGGAGTCACATGAGATGTGATTGATAAAATTGTTATCTACCTAATTTAAGTTTAATTGCTTTGTTAAGCAAACTCAGATCAAATAAATTTAAATGGGATCCTAGCCCACTAGACAAATTAGAGTAATCTTTTTGAACAGTAGTGAGGGCTATTATTTCGAATAAAATAATGAGAGTAACCAAATACATGATTCAAGTTCTAATCTTACTTGATAGTCATGGCATATAATCCATTACTTGTTTTCCTCACATTTATATTTTTGTTCTAGGTGAAATTTATCTTGTTTAGTATAGTTGATATTAAGAATTAGTGAATTGAATTTCTTAGATATAAGTTATGATAGATAGAAAAGTTGTACATGCATTATGTAATTTTTCTACTAATCCTTGTTGAGGATTTAGTGTTAAAGTTTTAGAGATATGTTAATATAATATAGAAGACAAAATGTGATAACGCTTTGAGTTGAATGATGCCTTATAAACTTTCATGGCATTATGTAAGATGTATGTCAACACCATGATAGCAAGATGCAAAAAGTTGTATAAAATAAAGATGAATGGTATAGTAACTTGACAAAATTGTTTCACTTAATTTGGCCTACTAAAAGCATAAACATGGACATCAATTAAAGGTTTTGCTATAGAATTATAATACTTATCATTAGAATAAATAATTGCATGACTTTTCTTGTGTATACAAAATATGATAAGATCATATATATTTCTTGTTAATGTTTATGAGTTTTTTATATTGAATTTGTATTCAACATTACTATAATGTTTAAAGCATGATAAGAAATAAATTGATGAGTAAAAGTATTTGATTCAAGTTTATATAAACGGTTTGTATGTGTTGGATCAAAGGATACTTATGTTTAATATAAGTGACAAGAATATAAAGTTAGATAATCGAGATAATCCTTTTATGATATGTTGGTTAAATTAACATAACAATATAAAGTTCCATACTAGGATATATGTACCCTTTTGATTATGAATCATACGAAACTTGTGAAATTTGTTAAGTTGAAGAATAACCAAATTAACCTTTAGTGAAAGGATGATGATAGCATTGAATTTTTAAATTTAAACATACGATGTATTAGATGGAATGACAATTCATAAAATGGTGATTTTCATATTAAATTAGTATTACTAATGACTTTAGATGATACAATCATATACATTAAATAAAATATTGATTTAACATTTTAAAAAATTCAAATTGTTTAAATCTAGGTAGAAATTAAGCATTGAGATTGTTAAAGCACTTCGATGAGATCAATGTGGTGAGTTTTAAATTTTTTGGTTATCTAAAAGGAATGAGATTATCTAATGAATATCTCCACAACTAAATTCATAAGAGTATGGTTTTATATAAGGGGGAATGTACAGTATGAGATATTGTATAATGCAATATTTATTTCTTCTAGCGATGCCTAGTATAATGACTTACCTTTAATAGTTCCAATTAGATCAATTAGTGAGATTTTATATTAGATATGAAATGTTAAGACTTTGAAAGATTCAAAGTTGATGATTTAAGGACATAATGCTTAGTTAAAGCATATATTATTCATTAAGTTTAAAACAAAATTGGAGAATAAAAGGTTATGAAATATAAAAAAAGGTTGGGTATAATATTAGAAACTTATTGAACAAATTGTTTGTTTAAGTGAATACTTATAAGATAATGGTTCTCAAGATAAGTTGTGGGAGTAAGATCAAGTTTTAAAAGTTCAAATCTCATGACAATACATCCAATTAGACCTAGTACCTTTATTGATACATTTAATGCATAGTTGAAAGGCTACAAGATATTGAAAAATTCACTTTCATGATGAATTCAAATAGTTTGTTTTAGAGATGATTGTGAACTTATCATGTTTACAAAAAGGTTAGTGAGAGTACAGTTGTCCTTTTCAGTGAAAATATATAGAGACATATTGCTCATAAAAAATACCATTCTAATTTTTAATTGTTAAAAATATAATTGTCCAAGAACAACTCTTGTTGGATATGAAAAGGTAACAACTTAATTATGGAATTAGATCTATAGAGATAGATTGGAAGTTATTGACCTATTCTAAGTCCAAGTACATAGATAATGTACTAAAGATGTTCGGTATATAAGATATTTGATACTTGAGAAGTATTAAAGATATCCATTATACTATGTATGAGTTGATATTTGAGTCAACATTAAATGGATATTAACTTTAGAAGTAAATCCTAATTAAGGTCTATTTTACTTAAAACAATATCATTTTAAGATTGGAAAGGTTTCAATGCAGCAATGGTTGCTAATTAAGCCATAATACATTTTTCATTTAGTTGAAATGATTAATTGGATCAAAGAGTTCTTTAATGAACTTGATATAGTTTCTTCCAGTGTTTAAGTCAGTAATATACTATGGAACATTAGAGCCATTGGGCATGTAAAAGAAGCTAAGGTCTCATTAAAAATATAAGGATGTATTTAGGCAAGTTTTTCTTAATTATGATGATAATTAAGATGAAAGTTGTCAGATTTAAGTAAGCGCTCACTATAAGGAATCTTATAGAATTCTCTCATTAAGCCACTATCCTAGCAGAAGCGTGATCATCATATGATGATATGATATAAGATACTTAAAATGATTAGCTTAGTGCAAGTCAGAGATTATTGGTTTATTCCCTACAGTTAATCGGTTGATTGTAGTTTAGTGACAAAATAATTTAAAGACATTCTTTATATAATATGTATTTAGATGTATATGATAAAGTCCACAAGATAGTTATACATTGCAAATGAAATTATGATGAGATTATAATTATAAGATTCATACTGCATTTATATATTATCCCTATCCCTAAATTGTTCTTAACTATTGTCTATTAAAACTGAACATTAATAAAACGTAAAAATATTAATATACGTTATATTTTTCCTTATGAAGGAAGTGGCCGATCTCATAAACTAAAGTATGCAGATAATTAAACAAAGGTATGGGTACTTGTTAGAAAATAAGTTTACTAAATTGACCCCATATGAGAAATCCATTTGAAACATTACTTATATGTATATGGAAATTCACATTGTGATAATTGTATACATAATCCTTTAATTCAGATTTCCAAAGCTATCTTGTATACGGATTGTTATGTTTTGATACTACTTATGGCCTATTCTAGTCAATGATAGCTCATTGGATAAAGTATGAATTATATGGAGGTAGTTAAGTGATTAATATAGGATTTATCGTCTTAAAGTAATTAGAAAGAAAGTTTCATTATTCTCGATTAGTATTAACTTGGGAAATCTTTAGCCAAGGTAGAATGACATTTTATAAATAATTTACAAATGTCATTAATTGAATCAATAACTAATGGTGGAGAACTAATATGATTGGACTCAAAATAGAGTAGACATTAATTCTATGCTCTATGTCTAATCAGAACATTATATAATCAAATGTTTAAATTATATAGAAAAATTATATACAAAAAGTTTAATCAAAACTACTTTGACATTCTTAAATAGTTGTTGTCATGATGTGTTGCTAGACGTCAATCTTGATCTATAGATATAAATTGTTTAATTAGAGACTTAAAGATTAACTAAACAAGTTTAATTTATATAGTCCTAAATATGATTATGCGCTAAATGATTTTATTTAAAATTTGTCATCTTCTAAAACAAAATAAATATTAATTTCTCCATTTAAGCAATAAAATTAAGCTAAAATAAAAGCGATAAGTCAAATTAACATAACTAAATAATAGCTTATCAAATTCCTCCATGCTTGTCCTCAAGCACACATCAATTCAATACATCAGTCATCCTTATAACAACCTCTCATCTACTTTCATGTTATCTATAACCCAAAAGCTAATTCACATTAATGGTTTAGGATAAAATAACAATTGAGACAACTAGCACTTATAGGACACATTTTTAGAATTAAAAATATTGCATCTCACCAATTCCATCAAAATAATATCAAACAAGAATTGACACCCTCTCATAGATTTCACTCTATACACTCAAAATGTTTAGGGTTCATTAAACTCTCAAATCAAAGCATATCGAGTTATTTCCATAAGCTTGCTTATGAATCATATCTCCACTACTAACAAAAATGAACTTAATGCATAAATTAAAGGGACTTGACAAGGGTTGCAATGTCGCTTAGGTAGGGTATGACAAAAAGAAGTTTTTAGGTTAAATAAATTGAAGAAAATTATATAAACTTGTCCATACAAGTTTTAACTCAATTTAGTCCAAAACTCATTTAATTCAAATAGCATCCTTTTTAATCACCTCATGGTTTTTTCTCTTCTTTTTTCCTTCTCTTTTTTCATATTTTTATTCCTATTTTAACAAGAACATCAAATAGGAGATTTATTTTTTTTATTTTTTCTTGTACTTCTCCCCCATTCTATTAGAAAAATGAAAAATCAAAACAATGCAACTTGAATAAACTAATTTAGTTTTCATGAAAATAGTCAAAATCCTATACAAATAAGCTTGATACAATTCCTTCAATTTAGTGGCTCAAAATTATTAAGAAAATCAACAAAAAGAAGGGTAAAAGTGGCTTATAATAAGGTTATTATTCAAGAAAAGAAATGATAAGGCTCAAATTAGTTCTCTCGGGGTAAAAATTAAGGTAGGTTTTTCTAGGTCAAAAATGGTTATCCTAAATGTTCTTATCATCTCCATACATAAATTCGCCAATAATGTGGTCTCAAAATATATTCAAAACCAAGTTCTAGCATGAACAAGTCATGTTTGATAAACACGCCACAAAGAAACGTATATGAGCACGAATGTGATGAATTGCTCTTAGGCTCAAAAGTTCACATAGGTGTCAAAATACATAAAGTCTTTTACACTTTAATTCAACAAAGTAATGAGATACTTAAAGTAATTTAATGAAAAACACTAATCATGCTTATCTCTTTTATGCATTAAAACTTAAACTAAGAATGTATCTTAACTGAGGGATTATTTTTAAATAAAAATCATAAAAGTTTAAAGCTACCATGAGAGACAATCAATATATAAATCATGGTATTTATGAGTCCAAGCATAAATCACAAAATTTATCATAGTATGTACTCTTCTTCTCCCCCACCCATAAATCATATATAGTCCCCAATATATGAACAAGATGCTCACATTCCACAAAAATAAGCAATATAAAAGAAAGCACAGAGTAGAAGAGTCCTTTGATTTGTGAGCATTTGAAACAAAATGGACTACAGTGTAGGTAGACATAGGGGTGGTACGTGACATATAAACAAGTTTTCTCTTTTATTTCTCAATAAATCTCATTCTTTAACTATTAGAAAACACTTTCAATTGGTACTACTGGTCGATATAATCTTGGATTGATTTTTATCAATTGGATTTATTGTGGATTTAGCTCTTGCCATTGTCATATTGTTTCCTTTTATTCATCCTCTAGCTATGACATACAAACTACTAACCAGTGGCTAAAATAATGGACCGCTAAGACATGCATGTGTGCTTGGTGAAGGTTTGGTTCAATGCTTAAACGTGATTATTGGAGTTGGTTCTACCTGCCGTCCATATGGTCTTTGCTTTTGTCCTGTTTGTCGTGCATGGTTTATTAGTCTGTTGGTCCTCATTGCTAGTTGAGCATGGTTGGTTCGCTTAGGACTAGAACTTGGTTAGTTTACGCATGCTAATGGAGCTAGTTGTGTGGGATGCTTTACTATAGAAGTTGGCTGTGTTGACGTTGTTTATTGGATGTTAGGAGTTGGAGGGTTAGTTTGTACATAGGTGCAGTGTTGGTGGATGCTGGTATGTTATCACTGGTGGAGCTTGCCTAGGTTATTGACACGTACTAAAAAAAGGAACACTAGAGCTTAGTGCTTATAGACACATGTGGTGCAACACTAGTGGACGTTGGTGGAGCTTGCTGAGATATGGAGAACTTAAAGAAAAGAAGAAAGTTAGGGTTCAATTTTATGTTATATTTTTTATATAAAAATTTCTAATTTATTTATATGATCATTTTATTTTATTTTTATTTTTATTTTTACTAATGTTAGTTAACGTGATCGGGAGAGCGAGTGCGAGATTGGTGTCGATCTGAAGATTAGGCTCATTGGGAGCGAGTGTGGTCGGGACAGCACGTGCTGCGAGTACGATCTCAGTGGCGCTCGCGGTCTTCTTTGTCGCGGCGCCTTTTTTTGTCTCTCTCCCGATCACGTTCACGGTCTTGATCTCAGTCTTGGTCTTGGTCCCGGTCCCAGTCCCGATGTCTGTGTCGGTCCCCCATAATCAGCGACATTAGAGGGTTTTTGTAGATAGCCATAATATTGTAGCAATGACTGAGCAGCAACAATTTTCCAGGAGTGATATGGGCTCAACGGGAGACGCAAGTTTAAGGCCCTTCCTTTAAAGGAAAGTTATAGCCCACATTGTGCATAAGTAGGTCTAAAGCCAATAATGAAATAGGCTAAAGATAAGTTTAAACCATCTTTTCATAGGTACAAGTATAACACTTATAAATAGATTGTTATTATTACTTATTAGCAGTATTAGAATTCCAATTCATAAGATGTATCACTTGACCACCGTATTAAATATTTTGACAGAAAATGATTTCTAATTAATAAAAATTGAATCAACATGGATTAAATTAAAAACATATTAAGAATTAGTATATATATTAATTTTGAGTTTAAAAATTAAAACTTAAACTTTTAAAGTTAAATTTAGATTATATAACACAGTTTTAGATAATTTTTATTATGAATTATTATACTTTGCATATATTATTATAATACAATATATTTTTATTTCAAAACAACTTTATTAATTGCAAAAGGCTTTCATTAATTGCAAAAAGCGCAAGCCGAAGAAGGATAACTCATAGGGACATCAAATCTTCAAATATTTTCCTAGCAAAAGATTTTGAACCTAAAGTTAACATTAGGAATTCCTGTGTTATGTCTTTTTCTTGTTATGCCTTTTTCTTGATTAAAGTAATGTCATACAACACCTTTTACCATTGAATATTTAAAATTAGTGCTAATAGAGGTAAATTTATCTAATCCTAAATATGATTTAGGGTTATAATTTATATCCATTGTCAATATATTAGGAAACTTAATGGGTCACCCATAAAGAACGAGTTAAAGAGAGAAAGGATATTTTAATAAATTGGACTTTATTGTTAAGTTTGAGAAACTTCATGATTAAATATGAGATATTTAATAAATAAGGATCAATATAAGATATTGAATCATATTAGGACATATCAGCATTTAATTTCAATTATTTATAATTCTAATTAAATTTTAATTGAAATTAGAATTTAATTTTAATTAAATTACTAAAATGTTCAAAATCTATTATAAATAGGTTTAAGTTCTAAAGGAACTAGCACTCCTTGTGTAACCCTCTCTGCAACAGTTGCAGAGTTCTCTCAACTTATTATGTGGATGTCATTAGAGGCCGGACACTTGTGTGGTTAAAAAGGGTCGATTTCATAAACGGTTTGAGAGATATGACAAGAAAAAGATTAAGCTTCAAAATAAGGTATGAATTAAGATTTATGTTTTATTATGATTTATGTGTTAATAATTTTATAAAATTTAAAGTGATCTTGGTTTTTGGGAAATAAACACGAAAAAGTTTCATAATTATTCCGCTACATGCAAGATCGAATCCGCCCCAATTTCTCAACAGTGATATCAGAGTTAATTTTAATTCTATAATTTGATTAAATTATTTGTTTGTTATTAATTTTATATTATGAACTTGAAATCTAAAAAGTTTAGATTAGAAACCCAAAACACTAAAAATATGAAAAACATTAATGAAAATCGTCAATTGAAGTGCAATAAGTGTATTGTATTGCTCTCATGACTATTTTACAAACCTAAAATACGAAGAAAAAAATGTTCCAAAACCTTAAAGCACAAGACATTCACAGTTCTTGGTTTACACAATATGATTTCTAGAAATTCAATAAATAAAATAACACCCTTAAAACCCATGACTTAAACTAGTGTTGAAGAAAGATGGATGTTGGGATGTTATGGGTAGTGTTTAGGTGGTCGCTTTTGGTTATTGTGGGTGTGGGACATGATTGGAGAAGGTGTAGCTTCTAGTGACAGTGTTGTGAAACTAGCTGTGATAAGTGGCGTACAGATGCAGATGAGATGGCAAGCATATGTCTTGGAGAAGGCAAAGGCTTATTATCTCCTTGTTTATGCCATGAGATGGCATGGCTACAGCTGTGGCTTTAAGTTTTGAAAGTGTGATGATGAAATACAATGAAAGCTTCCCTGTTTGGCCACTGGGAATGTTGCAGAGACAAGAATAGAAACATTCATCTTGGAGAGCAAACTCTTGAATTGTGAACATTCCAATGGCTTTGTTAGAAGGATTGCCAGTTGATCAATTGAGGGTATGTAATGTAAATAAACAGTTCCATCCAAGTATTTATCTCTCATAAAGTGGCAATCACAGATGAGTGCTCAGTGCTGATTTGTTATCACAGATGAGGGGAACTGTTCATTTATGTTGAATTCCTAACTCTTGCAAGACTGATAAAAGCCAAACAATCTCAAATGTAGTGTTTGCAGGTGCTCTATATTCTGCCTCAATTGATGATCTACTCACTATAGGCTACTTCTTTGCCTTCTAACTCACCAACGAATGGATTAATTAATTAATGTTTCATGCATAATTCACGTCCACATTCATTCTTTCATGCATATTTTTTCTTGTTTTCATGTAAAATTCATAAGACACTCCATTCAACATTCATACCATTTTCACTTAATTCATTTCAAATTTGGATTAAAACACAAGAATTTGTAACCAAAATCAAGATATGAAGGAAAACAAAATCAATAGAAATTAGACACAACAATTACTCGTGATGCAGGAAAGAATTTCTCCAGTAACAACCTTTTCATTTCATTCCATATTGTCACTAAGCTAGAGGGACAATAATACAACCAACCCTTCACTCTATCATTCAATGAAAATAGAAAGGCTCTAAGATTAATTTGATTTTTTCTTCACTTCTTGCGGCTTTATTTTAGAGCATACAACATGAAATTCTTTCAAGTGTTTTTTATATAACTTCACCTATAAGATCACGAAAGATAGGGTGTAAGTGAATCAAACCATATTTCAATTTGAAATTTACCTCATCATCTAGAAATCATATGCATAAGAATTATTGATTCAATTTTGGTGATGCTAACTCCCTCAATATTCTAGTGTTAGGATTTGCCAGCTTTTCTTCAACTTCCTGGAAATTAGAATCTTTATTAATTATTAAGTATATCTCAACTTTCACTTCTGAAGGTGCAAGACCTTTCCTAGCTTAGTCTTTTTCCTTAAACGAAACATTGTCTTCTTAATTTTTGAATTATACTGCAATTTACCTGTCTAGGAAGAACGAGTCATACAAAACAAGAGATTAATAGTAAACTATAAAATAATGTAAAGAAACTAAGAAACTAAAATAGTTCCCCTATAATAGTGCCAAAATTTTGATCAAGTTTTCGAAGCCCTCAAAATTAATTTTGATTATTTAAACTCTTATAGTAGTCATAGAACCAAGTCAAATTCCAAAAGAACTAAACACTAGTTTTTTATTTGAATTGAAAAAATAAATAAGGGTTTATGATTAATTAACTAATAAACTAAATTTAACAAGGAATCAAAATAAATCAACTACGTATTAAAGTGAAAATTTTCTTGGTACTTAACTCTGATTCAATGAAAATGTTTCATCTAATTGTAACTTTGATCCTTGGTCTAAAAATAATAATTTTCACAATTCAAACAGTTAGTCTGAAACCCATTAGGATAATCATAGTAAGTCCCAGATTTTCCTATATTAATTGGTTTAAACCCAGTATTCAAACCAAAACTTACCATAAATTGAATGGGTATGATAGCATTCCATATCAATTAAATGTTATTAATAATCCCTAAATTAAATCATTAAGATAGCTATAACTATTCAATTTAGTTTTCTTGTTTCTTATAAGTTAAATATGCAAATTCATAAATAACTTAGTTGCTATTTGTACCAATTTTTCATGAAAATTACAGATCACTAAATTCATAGATAACTATAAAATAATCAATATTAAATTAATTTGTCATATCAATCAATATTAAGCATATATGAAATATAAGAACACAAAATAAGAAATAATTGAATTAAAATAAAACCTAGGTTTAGAAAAAAAAAAACTTCACAAGGTTACAACTAGAGTTTTGAATCCCCCTAAATCAGAATATTTGGATTTAGCCACTCAAGGATTTAGTTCCAATACCAAAAATTACAAAGAAATGAAAATAAGGTGATATGGAAAAGTAAAGATCATGGTTTTCTCCTTTCTTCCTACTCAAAACCTAACCTCCTCCAATTCTACCAATATCTCTATCTAAACAAATACAAATCTTTACATAATAGGGCTAAAAATAAGTTTCCTAATTGAATGCAAACTCTTAAGGTGAATATGATGTTAGGTCTGATCTCGCCTTATCCACTGAGGTAATTTGTCCATATTTTTCAAAATTCGTGATTTTAATCAATAATGCTCCAATTTGATTCAATCTCTACTTGTCACTCTTAAAATAAAATAAAATTTAAAATTTGAATTTATGCACCAAAATTAAGCCAAAATAAAAGAGATAAGTCCAATTAACGTAATCAAATACATGTTATCAATTAGAATTAATTTTGTTATATATATATATATATATCTAATCAAAACATTGTGTGATGAAAGAATTGAATTATATAAAAAATAAAATAGAGAAACATTAGTTAAAATCATTTTGACATTCCTAATATTTAGGAAGTCATGACGCATTGTTAGATACTAATCTTAATCGTAGATCTGAATTATTCAATAGAAAATTAAAATTTAATTAAAGGATTTTAATTTACCTAATCATAAATATGATTTAGTTTTGTAATTTATATCTATTATCATATATTCAGGAACCTAATAGGTCATACACAAATAATTGGTTGATGAAAAAAAAAAGATAATTTAATCAAGTTGGACTTGTAAATTTTGAGGAACTTTAAAGGTTAAATATGAGATTTTTAATAAATAAGGATTAATATGAGATATTGAATCTTATTTGTACTCAATTGGTATTTAATGGAATTAATAGTAATTCTAATTAAGGTTTAATTGAGACTAGAATTTTATTTCAGATAAATTATGTAAATATCCAAACTCTATTGTAAAAAGGCGTAGGCTCTAAAAGAGTTAACATTGTTTGCTTAATCTTCTTCACACCACTTGTAAAGTTCTCTCAACCTGCTTATAAAAATACTGCTAGAGATCAGACACATATGCAGCTATGATAGTTTTGATGAACCAATTTTAGAAACAATTTGAGGGAACTATTAACAGTTTCATAATAAGGTATGGTTTATATTTATATTTATGATATTTATGCATTAATTTTGTTATAGTATTTAAAGTGATCATGATTTTAGAAAATTAAATGAAAAATTTTCGTTCTTATTCTATTGCGCATGGAATTGAATCTCATCCTAATTTTTCAACACATACTTATCCAACTTTCTTGATTGTAAATTGGGTCATCTATCATATGCATATGTTTTTGTATGCATGTGTGAATGTTTTTATACAAGGATTTAAAAACCAGATCGGACCGGCCGATTCAACTAAAAAAAGTATGCACTAGCCAAGTTTTTGATTCGGTTCATACTTATAAACGTTATAACAAAAAACTAATTGGTTTATTACTTAACCGTACGGTTTTCCCTAAACCGTAACTTTATCTTTTTCACCTTCTTCTAAAATTTTTATTTTTTAGAGTTTACTTCATCTTTTCGACTCACATTTTTTCCAATCTTGGAATCGTTTCCATATCCAATCAAACTCATCCTTTTCAACGACTCCTTAGATTTGTACTTTTGTTCAACCTATTCAATAACAAATAGAGAATAGATCAACCGCCACCTCTGTCTCTCTCTCTCTCATCTAGCCTTCTCAAAGTCCACATTCTCACTGTTGAAGAATCTTTCATCACAAACTATTAACAAGCTGAACAGTAACATGAAGAAGATATGTCGTAGAGGGGCCAGGCCATACACCCTTCACCACCCACTATCTTCGACCATCTCTCTTTCCTCCCCACCGCCATCGTCACTCTTGCTGCCACCTTGTCGCCTCTCTGCAAGTCCACTACTCTTAGCACTCCTACTCATAGTTCGTAGGAAGATTGACATACTCAAGACAAAGGGTGAGATTTTAATCTAGGTCCATGCATACAATGATGAGAGAGATTGAGAGGGAAGAGTAGAAAGATGAAGCAAATGGATGAAAATAGTAAAAAAGAAGAAAAAGTTAAGAAGCAAAGAAATAAATGATGACAGTTGTGTACCAGTGATAAGATTAAGGCTAGAAAAATGTGTTGGTTTTAGTTATTTGGATAGAAATGGACGAATTAGTTCTATTTCAATGAACTTTTAATTTTTTTCCCTTTCTTAATCTTTTGCAATAAAAATTTCTAAAACAAAATTTTTAATGTTTTAAAAACTAAACCAGAAAGTTTTTTTTTTGAAGTTAAAAGGAAATATATTACCAAGGCAGAAACCTGTACACGATCCTCACCAAAGATCCAACAATAAAAAAACTAGACTACACTACACAAAAATGTACATCAAAATCAACAAAAGATTCAAAGTAACCAAAGCGATCTAAGTTCATGACTAATAGAGTCTTGCTTCCCTTTAGCTAATATAGTCTCTCAAATCAAATTGACAATTACCTCGGTAAGTTTAGATTTGTGCTACTCCACATTGTTATAAATTCGTCTATTTCTTTCCCACCAAATATAATTGATTACCATCTGGAAAGACATCTTGATTAGTAATCCATCTGTAAGCCCCGATTTGGAGTACTGAATGATAGATTCCAACGTTTCATCCCACACAAATGAGAACCTTGGGAGTCGAAGCAAATGCAAAATTCTGCTCCAAACTGATTTACTATAACTACTTCGAAGAATAGATGATTTCTCATCTCAGAAACAAGTTTACATAAGACATATAATGGATTGTAAGACCCAAACCAACGGTCTTTAGTCTTTAATCTATTCTTGATTACCAACCATAAGAAAATAGAAGCTTTGGGGCACAAATAGGGATGTCAATGGCGGCGACGTGACGACGTCGAGCGGGATCTCCGGGTCCGGGTCCGTCAGGTTGATCGTCGGGGGCGCGAGCCGCTCCGACAGCGCCTTGACCGTGAACACGGCCTCGATCGCACCGGCGCCGCCGAGCAGGTGCCCGGTGGACGCCTTCGTGGCGCTGATCGGGATGCCGTCGAGCGCTTCCCCGAAGACCTTCCGCATCGCCTTGTACTCGGCGATGTCGCCGATGGGCGTGCTGGTCGCGTGGACGTTGACGTGGTCGACGTCCGCGGGGGAGAGGTCCGCGTCCCGCAGCGCCAGCTGGATCGCCCGAGGCGCGGAGCCGTCCGGGTCCGGTTGGCTGATGTGGAACGCGTCGCTCGTCACCGCGCCGCCGACCAGGCGCGCGTAGACGCGGGCGCCGCGCGCCCGGGCGTGCTCCTCGGTCTCGAGCACGAGCGCCGCGGCGCCCTCGCCGAGCACGAAGCCGTCCCGCTGCGCGTCGTACGGCCGCGACGCGATGCCGGGCTCGTC
>JAOQMM010000172.1:10441228-10462640 GCA_027563515.1 Erythroxylum platyclados | reverse complement strand
TTATCTTTGGCATAGAATTTTTGCATGTCTATAATTCCTTTCTCTATTTCTCACGAATGAAGTGAATATTAAACTTTTATGGGCTTGGTTTTAAAATATTGAATTCCTTGCTAGATGTAAGGCATTCTTATTGTGACAAAACAATGAAACCTTCTATTATTTATACATGAGTTCTTCTAACACCAATTTCAACCACTCCGCCTCTTTACTGACTTATGTAGCTGCTACAAATTTTACTTATATTATTTACATGGTCATAATTAATTGTAGTTTTGAAACCCAACTTACAACCTTATTAGGGAGCGTGAACATATAACCCTATAGTACATTTGTTTTTATCATGATCACCTACACAATCAAAGTTAACATATCCTTTTGATAATAAAGTTTCCATATTATAATGTAGAATTAGAGGTCTTTTTAATGTTTCTTTTGATCCTCTCTATAACATCTCAATGCTTTTTACCAAAATTCTCCATGTAGCAACTAACCACTCATATTGTTTGTGCAGTTTTCATTCTTGTATAAATCATGGCAAACATTAAACTCCCCATTACAAATACATATAGTACTATAAGAAATATCCATCGTCTTATCTTTGTTTTTAAGTCTTATACTAGAGGATAACTTGAAATTAATAGAAAGATAACTAAATATTAACTTATAATTTTGTATATTAAAACGTTAGGAAACCTTTTAGGTGGTTTTTTTTATAAAGTCAAATATTTCCATTATTTTTATCTTGATGAATTTGCATTCCTAAAATCTTGTTTGTTAGTCTTGAAGTCTTTCATTTCAAATTTTTTAGCCAATTATTCCTTTAATTCTTTAATAAAATCTTTTTTAGATCTGCAACTAATATGTAATCTACTTGAAACAACAAGATGATGAAATAATCATCACCAAACATTTTAAAGTAAGCACTATTATTTGCATTAAGTTTGTTATATCCAAGGCTTATAATAAATGAATCAATTATCTTAAACGAATATATTATGTCGGTATAAGACCATATAAAGATTTATTTAACCTGCAAACTAAGTTCCCTTTTCCTTTTTATTCAAAACCTTCGATATGAAGCACATAAATTTCTTATTTAAGATATCCATAAAGAAAAGTAATTTTCATATCTAGTTGTTCTAGATGTAAGTTAAACACAATACATGTTGTAAGGACTAGCCTAACTATAGTGAGTCAAACTACATGAGAAAATATTTTAATAAAGTCAATTCCTTCTTTTTAAGCTTATCCTTTCACTTCCTTCTTTTCGAGTATATCCTTTTACCATCAATCTTAGATGATATTACTCCATTTCATCATCATCATTTCTCTTGATCTTGAAGACCAATTTTTTAGCAATTGGCTTCCTTTATTGTTTTAAATGTATAAGTTTCTAAGTTTTATTCTTATGAAGAGTTTCAATTTCTTCCTATATTACTTTCATCCACTGAGAGAGATTTGGATTATTAAGTGCTTCTCAAAGAGTTAGTGGCTCCCTATCATCTGTTAAAAGGTACTATATTTTAATGTCCTTTATTATTTAGCTTAAGTACCAATTTGGTAGTCTTTTATGAAATTAGATCAATGAACTTTTAGAGCTTTAGACTCAACTAGTGCTTAAAAATCTTACCGTAGTATTACTTTGATAGAAGATTCTTGTTAAAGTTTTTTTTCCCCATATATATCATAGTTGTTGAACTTCTTTGTAAAATATTATTGTCTTCTTCTTACCATTTTAAAACTTCTTTGTAAAATGTTATTGTCTTCTTCTTCCCTTTATTAATTTTCTTTTAAAAAGGTGATATTCTTATTAGCAATAACCTTATAGGTAGCGAGATCCTACAAGCGATATCCCTTCACTTTATTAACATATCCTAAGAATAAACAATTTTCAGATTTTAAATTAATTTTTGTGGTTTCTTTGACATTATACATTACATACACAGGGATTTCACCAATCCATATCTCCATCGACATCTTCAAATTAACTGTAGATGATGGAACTCATTTCACTTACATAATGAATTACATTTATTGTTAATATATTCCCGTTAATTATTCATTCTTAAACACTTATTCTTTTTACCAAAATCAAGTTTTACACATACTTTAAAAACTTTGAAGATTGAGAATATATCTATTTCCTTTTGATAGGGCACACCCAACACCTCCCTGAATAATCATTAGTGAAAGAGGTAAAGCACTTACTCCTCCAATAGATGGAAATAATGTTTGCCACACATCAAAATAAACTAATTTAAGGACAAATTTATGTATTGATATTTTAAATTTCTCATTGTATTGCTTACTCATAACAATACTCACAAAAGGGTCATGGTACTTCTATAAGTTTAAGGAGAAAATTTTGCTCAATAAGAATCTTGATTTCTTGTTTAGATATATTTCCAATTATTTTATGACATAACATTGAAAATCTTTCACTTGGATTATGTTAAAGTAACTAATGCTTCTACTTCTAGTAATAATTCTCCATTTAAGTTGTAAAAGTATGCACCTGACTTTTCTCCCTTATAAGTACAAGCATGCCTTAAATTATCTTTAAAATATTGTTGTGAATTTTTAAAGTTGTACTAAAGATAACAAATTCTTCTTAAAACCTTCCACATATCGTGCTTCTTGAAGAATAGGAATTATACTATCATACACCTTTAACTTTATAGTTACAATATCAACAACTTTTAGAGGGTAATCATCATAGTTATACATAAATCTCCTAAGTTAGGTTCGTAATAATAAAACCATTCTCTTATAGAGGATATATGAAAAGTAGCTCCAAATTCGAAGAGTCATAAATTAAGTAGTGACTTCTTACTTTTAATTATTATTATTGCTTCAAAGCGCAAAGCATTGTCATCATCTAAAGTATTTACAAAATTTTCTTAAGGATTGGAATTTTTATTATTTAAATTCTAGTAATCCTTTTTTAAGTGACCTTTTTTTGCATAATTGTAGCACTTTAAATTCTTCTTACTTCTTTATTTTGCTACTATGATTTTGTCTCCAATTTAGGTCAAGTTTTGTTGATCTCCCTCTTTTTATTATTAAGGCTTCGACTTATTGTGAACCAGATTACTTGTTTCTCTTATTGTTATGGCTTCTTTCTTCCTCCATAACTCTGGCTATAACATGAATAAAAACTAAGTAGTTTGTAAGAAGATTGTTTGTTAAATTGATGATAAGTTAATCATACAAATTAAGTATACTTTAAAGTAGAAGTTCAACATATTCATGTGGATATATTCTATAACCTAATGATCTGAGATGAGAGAATATAGTAGACAAATTAGTAATGTACTAACTAAATAGAATTTTAATATCAAATACTATCAAGTTTGCTCTTAAAACAAATTTTGTTATAAAGTGACTTGAACTTATATAGCTTTTTAAGATGATCTTATATCTTTTTTTAATTTTTTTCTTCTCCTATAAAACTTCAAAAATTAAAGCTAAATACAAATTTGTAACATCATTCACATCCAGTTCATTCCATTTACCATCATCAATATAATTTGTGAGCCTCCCATTAATGGCTACACAACAATTATGCTACACGACAATTATCCTTTATAAGGATATATTTCATCTTTAACTTTCACAATGAGAAATTATCCTCTTGAACTTCTCAATCTTAAATTTGGCTACCTTTACTTCTATCTCAAACTACTTTGTGCTAATAGAAATAACTCTCACTATTTTATGTAAACAATAATTGTATACATGATAGTAACCAATACATTTAAAATGTGATTGATATATGATTTATTTCAGATACGGGAGATCCATTAATAGTGACAACTATATAATGTACAATAAGTAAATATATATACCCTAATTAGGTAGTAATATCACTTACTAAAATGATTAGTCAATAAAGTAAGATCACAGTTTAATTAAGATTGGAAGAAATAAGATTTACAAAATATTATTTCAAGCAAAAAAAAGAGAATTTGTAATACAAACACTCAAAACTATAAGTTAAAAATATTAGTTTATATGTTAGAACCTATAAGATTGAGATCTTCACAAGTTGCACTCTTGAATGCTTGAATTTATTTCTTGATACATGAAACAAGAAGATAAATGAGTATTTATAGGTGAATCAAACTAAATATAATCACACATTTCAATTTTTTATACTTATCACACATTCTAATATTTATTATTACACCATAAATTATTTATCTTTATTTAGATATTTTGTGAACAATATCTAGATCCTTCTAAAAATTATAAGTAATATTTGGATATTATATTTGTGATCCCTACGTTCTTCTAATATTTGCCACATGTTAATATTTACTATCTAAGTTAAGAAAAATTATTTCTTTATATCCTATATGGAGGAAGTTTTTCTTTTCATATGGGCTTAGTCTCAAATGGTTGCAATTGGTTGAGTTTATTAAAATTTTTGCAACTTTAGTCGTCCATTTTAAGGGAACAGAAAAAAAAAACTTTAAAGCCCTTGTGATGACCATGATTTATTTTTAAGTTTTTTCTTGCTTATCTTTCTTTTTGACAAATTATTTAAGGTGAATAAATTTATGACTAAGTAAGTTTAAAATCAGTTTGTACATATTTAAAAAAGAGAGGTTACAAATCAACATGACATTGCTCGATCAAACGTGGCATTTTTATTTCTATAATAAATAAGGGATTAATCGATTGATTCAAAGGTGCGATATGTCACGTTTTCAAAATAATTATTAATGTTTTTGACATTTTCTATTTTGTTAAGCAACAAGATATGAGAGAAAAATAATAGAAGGCGAAGGATGGGGCTATTTTGAAGGAAAATACAATAATTCAAGAGTTTTATTTCTTGACTTTTATATATTATGGGGAGTGTTTAAGTAGATATTTTAGTTCTAAAAAAATATTTAAAGTACTTTTCTTATAAAAGATTGTTTGTTTAAATTCACTTTCTTATTGGGTATTATTTTATTATTTGTATTATTAACTTTTTAATTTCGGGTAAATTGATGAAAAATCTAATATGGAGTAATAAGCATCATTAAGTTATTGTTAATTGATAGTTCTAGACAATTAGATTATGTGAAATTGTGTGTTTTGCATGAGTTGTAGGCAAATAAGGCTAAATAGGCATATGAATTATTGTTTTTTGAAAAATTAAATGAAATTTATTGAGATAGTATTATATGCAAATACACAACTAAACGACAATGTAGTAAACATAAAATGGACCAAACCAAAACAACACCGTGATAGTCATAGATACAAGGTAAAACTTAAAAAAATGACAGCGTAGTAAGGGCAGTCGTAAACAATGCGTTAACTATCATAATTGTCCTATAGATGGTAAAGAAAATCGCTCCATCAAAAGGGGACTCCAGAAGTTTCTGAATTAGGGCATCGAGTGTTTTCTTCATCACGATGCTAGCCGACCAAGGTAAGGATTCTCGTTTTGAAAAACATGCTTCTTCTTCTTCTTCTTCTTCTGATCTTTGATCGTCCTATTTAGAGATGATTTGGAGTGTTAACAACAACTTAGACTATGCATAATTAGTTGTAGATGATTTTTTCATAATTGGGTGTCTCAAATGCATACATCATGTGTGAATGAATGATTATTAGTGGTTATATAAGTTAAGGCCCTAGAAAGGTGATATTGTACATATATGTGTAATGACAATAAATGAGGTTAGGAGGGGCTTATTAACCAATATCATAACAGGGTAAGTACTAGTATTGTTGGTGGGAGAGAATTAGCCAATACTTACTATGATTATGTATAGGATTTGTGTGATTGTTAATACTACAGAATTGTATACATTATCCTGAAATAATTCACTTACATGTTTATTATTATATATGGGAATAATTTTATCTTTATTTATATATTTTTTTCTTATTTAGTAATATAATACTTTATGTATTTTTAAGTGAAGAGTTCATTAAAAAAATTGAAACATAAGAAAAGATTATGTTACACACTCTATTTGATATAGATCCTTCTACTTTTTGGATTATTTTAGCATAGGTAATTGACTTGTTTTGATATGAAATTTAAAGAAAGCTATTGTTCTTTTGTTATTTTTGTTAACTTGTGTTAATATGTATTAACTAATTTTGACATTTTAAATTTTATTATAGACTAGCGTTTTAATACTGACTCAATAAATGAACTAGAAATTAAAATGTCACAACTCTGAACTTTGTAGTTAAAGCTATTGCTCATGAGCCATAATTAAGATTAATTTTCTCTATAATATTTATATTGATGAATATGTCAAATAACAAAAGTTAATATTATGAATTTACATTTCATTTTATAAAAATTCAAATAAGAATTATAAACTTACTTTAGTATTAATATATGTCTACAAAATAGTGTTTATTTAAACACAATTTATTAGGAAATTTAAAAAATTTATTAATATATTTTAAAACTAGTTAACATATTAAGAACTATAAAAACTTATTCATGCCTATTTATCTAACAATAAGTAAACCAACTTTAAAATGTGTATTTTTGGATACTTTTACTCACTTTCACTTATAATTTACAGTGATTTTTATTTTTTTAAAAATATATTTAATTATTTATGAAGTAACTAAATAATTTTTTTTGTTTTAATTATATATTAGTAAATGTTAACAAATTCATCATATTGTATGAAAAAAATTCAACTGAATAAATTTTTTGAATTTTTTTTACTTGATTTAAAAACAGGTATACAGAAAATCAAAACATGTAACATGCTTCTTAGTTGTCTCCCATCTTTTGGAAAGTAAAAGTTTCAAATCAGAGATATAGTTTTCATACCGTACCGGCAGGGTACCGTACTGACCGGAGAACAGTACAAAATCAATTCCTTCGGTACCGGTCGTCGGTATCGGATAATACCAAATTTTTTGTCGGATACCGGCCGGTACTAACTGGCATTTGAAATACTGGCCAAAAACCGGCCAGTATCGTAAATTTCTGAAACTTTTAAGACTAAGTTGCAATAAAATAAAAATAAAAACAACACAACCCACAGTCCACACTTCGTCTCTCTCTCCTCTCTCCCTATTTTCAGCGTTCTCCCTCCCTCCACCGTCGCCGGCCACCCACTGCCACCGTGTCACCGCACAACCACCCGCATCCACTGCCATCGTACCACTCCACGCTCTACCGTAGAACCTACAAATGAAAGAGATGAAGGTCGAACTCCATGAGAAAGATCAAAGAAGGCTAAGAGATCGTGAGAGCCTCGTCTGAAAGTGAATAAGGAAAAGCAAGAGTTTAGAGACGAGAGACGAGAGATGAGAGATGAGAGGAAAAAGAGAGTTTTTTAGTAAGAGTGTCGGCGGCTTCTCTCTCAAAAACAAAATATAGCGTTTTGTTTTTTAAACTATGCTATAAATTTTTATTCCTTTAAACTAAAAGACAAAATTGAGCATATATAACCCACGTGGAGTGGTCCAACTAAATATACTCATTTTGTAAAATTCTTTTAATGTAGAAAATATCAATCAATTTATATTACAACATTAATTTCATGAATATCATATTACACTTAAAATTTTTAATCATATTTATCAAAATTAAAGTATTTTTATTATATTTTAAATTATTTAATAATTTTAAATTAAGTAATAATTTATTTATAAATTTAATTTATGACCAATTATTTTTTTTGTCTAAAGAATAAGAATACACCTCATTTATTTTAAGAACATTTAGTAACGAAGTTCTAACCTTTAATAAGATCTTTTTTGTTTCAATTAAATCTTTAATTCAAGATTGATTTAATAAAAATAAATAAATTAGTGTTATCTTAAATTTCTATTATTATAATTTTTAGAGATATAGTTGATGTAAAATTATAAATTATATAGTACAATATATTAAAGGACTATTTTGTAATTTTTTAAAAATTAGGAACTATTTTATAAATTTCAAAAATTATCTGAAACGATACCCGGTATTTACTAGTACCGGTACAGTACCGTACTAAAACTTAATCCGATACTAATACCGGTATGATATTCATACCATTGGTTTCAATTACTTGAACAGACAAATAGAATTAGGACTTTTTCTTTTTTCTTTTTTTTACTTATGATGGTTCTATTCATAGCTGACCCGAACCGTAAAATTTACCCGACCCAAAGGTTTTGCCTTCCTCCTTTCTTAAGCCCTTGCACAAAACCCTACCTGGAAGCACTCTATAACTAAGAGAGGATAAATACGGAACTCCTACACACGAACATATTCTCTCCCCCTTAGTGTCGGAATAGGTAACATGAAAGTTTCTTTCTCAAAACTTTTGTGATAACTGTCAATGGTGGTTAAGAACTATCGCTAGTATTCTTCTCGTGTAATTGAATGGTGATAGATTCTTTTGGTTTTGTTGCTCTATTGCAGTTGTGGTGTAAAGATGCTTGTTTTGTTTGAGACACCTGCGGGCTTTGCGCTATTTAAAGTGTTGGACGAAGGGAAGTTGTCTAAAGTTGAGGTATTTTCTTTATTTCTGTTTGTTTGATGGTGGTATCATTGGTGGGATGGATACGAGTGCTTGTATTTTGTGCTGTAACTCATGTTGTGCTGACTTCTTGGGTCTGAAGAAGTTGCTTAGTTCTGGTTTTTTTTTTTTCCCTATTTGTTCTTGTTTAATGCGACTGCTTCTGTTGGACTGGAGAAGATTATTGGCAGTATGCGATATAGACTCTTATCTGTTTCAACGTTACTCTGTTTGACGTTGAAAGAGGATAAAGCTCCAGCTTCTTGAAATTTAGTTTTTGGTTCATTGTTTTTCTTAGGGTTTGCTCTTATGTTGCAGGACCTGTGGAAAGAATTTTCAAATGTAGATTCAGCAAGAAAGGTCTCCTCTCTGTCTCTCTCTTTCCTTAAAGAAAGTTAGAATTAGGAAGAAAAGTGAAAGTTTATTATCATTACAAAAAGGCGCATGTTTTGATTCAATACTCTGTCATTGCAGCTGGTGAAGTTAAAAGCTTTTAACAAGTTTGAGAACACATCAGAGGCTTTGGAGGCAGTAACCAAACTAATTGATAGCACGCCTAGCAAAGGTCTGCGTAAATTCTTGCGTGCTCACTGTGATGGGGAGCAATTGGCTGTGTCAGATTCAAAACTCGGAAATGCAATCAAAGATAAATTGGTACAGTAATAGCTTGTACTGCATTCTCAAATGGTCATCCTGAAGTGGCTTCTAAATTTATTTCATTGAATTTGTGATGTTGCCTTACAGAAAATAGATTGTGTTCACAACAATGCTGTTATGGAATTGATGAGAGGCCTGAGAAGTCAGTTGACTGAGCTCATTTCTGGCCTGCCTTCTCAAGATTTGGCTCCAATGAGCTTGGGTTTATCTCATAGCTTGTCTAGATACAAGTTGAAGTTTAGTCCTGATAAGGTACCCCATATTTTGACATGTCTTGTACATTAGTTTAACCTCTTTATCTACTATTATATGATTCCAGTAAAAGTTGCCACTGTTTGATGTTAATGTGTTCGATTTTAAGGTTTTCTGAATTCTATTGGGATCCTGTTTCTTATTCTATTAAAGGTTGATACAATGATCATCCAAGCTATAGGCTTACTTGATGATCTTGATAAAGAGCTCAATACATATGCAATGAGGGTGAGAGAATGGTATGGCTGGCATTTTCCTGAGCTTGCGAAGATTGTACAGGACAACATCCTTTATGCCAAAACAGTTAAATTGATGGGGAGCCGTGATAATGCTGCCAAGCTTGACTTCTCTGAGGTTGAGTTTAGATTTCATTCTCATTCTTTGATTTACATATATTAATAACAGGCTTGTGTCTACAGCCTCACCTTGTTTTCCTTGTATATATTTTTTTGCTTAGCATTATATGATTGCCTTGTTTGCCACAAATTAAGCATCCAGCTTTGGCTAGCAGTTGGATAACATGGTTCATCATCTTTAGCCAATTAACCCAGTAACCGTCAGTCACTTCTGCATGAAGAAATTTTTGCTTATATAAAGAATTCTCACTTCTGTTACTTGATATACCATAGATACTACCAGAAGAAGTTGAAACTGAACTGAAGGAGGCAGCTATGATATCCATGGGAACTGAAGTTAGTGATGTTGACTTGAGTAACATTCGAGAACTTTGTGACCAGGTTCTGTCACTCTCTGAGTACAGAGCTCAACTATATGATTACTTAAAAAGTCGAATGAACACTGTTGCGCCAAATTTGACTGCTCTTGTTGGAGAGCTGGTTGGTGCTCGTCTTATTGCACATGGTGGTAGTCTATTGAATCTAGCAAAGCAGCCTGGGAGTACAGTTCAGATTCTCGGTGCAGAGAAAGCTCTCTTCAGAGCGCTGAAGACAAAGCATGCAACACCAAAATATGGGCTTCTTTACCATGCATCGTTAGTTGGACAGGCAGCCCCAAAGACGAAGGGAAAAATTTCTCGTTCACTTGCTGCAAAAGCTGCATTGGCAATTCGGTGTGATGCTCTCGGAGACAGTGAGGATAACACCATGGGAGTGGAGAACCGGTTAAAGGTACTTTTTGTGAAGTCTCCACATTACAATTTATAGGCTTTTCGTTTCCTGGAATGTAATCTATCTGCACATTGTATTTTTAGCTTGAGGCACGTTTAAGAAACCTTGAGGGGAGAGAATTGGGCCGATCTGCTGGATCGGTGAAAGGCAAACCTAAGATAGAAGCATATGACAAAGACCGAAAGAAGGGTGCAGGGGCATTGTTAACTGCTGCAAAGGTCGCTCTTCCATTTAGCTTAACATTTCTTTGTTTCTGTCTCTTTTGTTCGGTTGAATATTGACTCTCTTTCTGTGTTGTAGACCTATAATCCTTCTGCTGATTCCGTTATCGGACAAATAACATTCTCCAATGCTGGAAGCGAGCACGAAATGACCCCAAAGACTGAAAAACCTGCGAAGGAGGTACCAGTTACAGTTGAAAAGAAAGAGAAGAAGAAAAAGAAGAAAATTTGTGCGGATGAGACTACTTCGACTAATGATGCAGATGACATTCCCCAAGCAGAAGGTGAAGATGCCTTAAAGAAGGAAAACAAGAAGAATAAGAAACAGAAAGCTGAGTCTGACAAGATACAAAATGATAGTGAGAACATTGAAGCAGTTGATAATAAGAAGAAACGAAAACATGTGGAAGAAGATGGAGAAGAAACAGAAATGCCAAGCAAAAAGAAAGAAAAGAAGAAAAAGAAGAAAAGTGAGGATTGAGAAAATTTGACGAATGACTATCGTGCGTTTTTGGTTAATCAATTGTTAGGCCGTTTCATCCGTGTAAAAGTTTTGTTCCTTCAGAGCACTTTGTTCCAGCACTAGGCTCTTAGTTTCTGAACTCTTACGAGCGGGGCACCCGCTACAAGCTGCCGTATCAAAGAGTCAAAGGACCTCTGTTCACACATTATTGATCATAACCATCATTTTTTGTGGATTCCTCATTAAAATACTTTTCTTCGACGCTGAAATTTCAACAAATATTTCTTTTACTCATATTGTCCCAATAAAAATAATAAATTATAAACTACAACTTAAAAACTATTTAAGAACCTTTTTCATTCTTCCCTTATCTGAGCATGTAGAAATTTATGCAGAAAGGCTAGGTTTGTGAAATTACACAATTAAGTTTATGACAGGTTTACTATTTAAGTTTTACTACGACTCTTTCAGATAAAAAAACTAAGAAAAAATTTCTCAGGAAAAACAAAAGATTGCAATCATAATGCCACTGCTATGCAGAAGAGTAGATATTGAAACTTGCTAAAGCAACCAACTTTTGCTTAAGAACTAAAGTTTATTCAAATTAGGTAGCTGGGAATGGAACATTGACAAGAATCAAAATTTGGCATTTTTATGGCCATCACACTACTTTATAGTATCAGTACATGACCAAACAAAATTTGTTAGCTGCGGCAGTAGGTAAACTCTTTAACAAGGAGATCGCCATAGAACAATGGTCCCTTCACGTATCTACATACGATTTTGATATTCTATTTAAAGTACATATGTTTATGGCATAAGCGGAAGATCCAAGGTTTCTGTACTCCCTCAATTCAAAATCTGCAGAAGAAATGTACTTAAGTGAAAACAGTCCAGTAATTAGTGCCGTTTCAAATAAAACCTCTCACAGAAAAAGTTGGAAAGTATCATATTACCAGAAGAATAAGGCTTTTTACACGCTCTGCAGTTTTTTTGACATTTCTTTGGCCTTAGAAACATCGTTTTCCTGCAATCAGGAGAAAAGAGATTTTCCCATCATCATAGTGCACAACAGAGTAGAAGCACCACAAACAATACAATCACAAAGTCGCAAGAAAAATCAAGATCCCAACTTTTTGGATCAATGGATGAATTCCAATCACATTGATGCAAATGCATTACAATGAACTTTCTTCAGATCCCGGGGTCTAACATAGGTTAAAATATTGCTGAATTTGGAAAATCATTCCATATTTTATTGTTATTTGATATCATATATTATTTTGTTCATCAAGTATTAAAAATTGAAGGCCGATTTAGTTAGTAAGAAATCATTAGAATGAGTAAGATTCCAGTTCCACGCATAAACTTCTCTCAACACCTCTTCGGGTAAGAGGTAAAGAATGAACTGGTCCACCAGGATTAAGAAGAATAATAGAAGAACATAACTGGATTTAGCAGTCATACCCCGCTTATGTAACTGAACCAGTTTCCTTTAAAGGTCACTGGAGGCAGTTGATTTTGGCACTTGATGGTGTTTACTTATACTAATCCTACAATAGAATGTATGGAGAGGAAAAAATGTATAGAATCAGGAGCGAAGACAAATTCATGTCCAAAGAGAGTGCAACAAAAGAACGGGTTGATCTGGGCAGAATCTCGCAATGTAACCACGCTACAGAATACATATACTATTTTGAGTCATCATCATTACATATCTTCAGTGAGACGCTCACATTTAGAATCCCAGGGATGCGCCAAGTTTGGTAGCTATGTAAACAAATACCTCATTATGCATATACTGACAACATAGATAAAAAAGAGAAATCCTTGCAGTCACTTTCCAGGTGGAAGACTTTGCAGGGGGATGAACCATAACGAATTATGGCCAATATCATCACATTTTAACCAATCCCATCATTGATTGCAATAGAGATAACCACTTCACAACTCAAGGGCCACCTAAACCTAAAATGAAATTCAGGATAGGATCCGACTCATTAAGAGACAGAAACTCACGCTAACTAGAATATGATGACTTTTATAATTCCAAACTAGGATTTGCTTCTTGTCAATAACTATGCACCAAGGAACAAATCAAATCCAAGACTTGTGACAAAACATTATGACAACAATGATCTTCAGACAATTTTGGCATCGCAAAACAAAACTTGAGTCTTTAGAGTCAGCATTCTACATGGGTGAAACATACCAATCCTTTGTTCTCATAGTAATCATCCAATGCCCATTGGTACTTGGACTGATTCAAGCCGAACCAGCGTGCCAAATGATTATCCAAGCTTGAATGCGCTGCCACATAACGTAACAAAAATCGGTCCAAATAAACATAAAGCAAAAGAGAGCATCTCGAAATCCCATGTGCCCAGACAGGCAGGAGAAAAAAAACAAAAAGAGAGACTGAAACTTCTCATACACAACAGTAAAAATACGACAAACCATTTTGAACTCTGGTAATAGCATTTCTTAAGAAGCCAACAACAGAGCCATCAGAAGCAAAGTGAGACTTATCAATTTGCTGCGGCGGAGGCTGAACTGGGGGCGGAGACACCACTTTCTTGGGAGAATGAAAGGCGGTTTCTTCATTGTCAGGCTTAGGAGTAGAAGGAGGAGTCTTGAAGACGGTGTACGGACCCATTTTGAAGATTGTGGGTTTTGGGGTGTCAGGATCCTTGTTGATTGGCATTGTTGTGTTGTCAGGAGAGTAAATGATGAGAGAAAATGAGGGCTATTTAGCTTTGGTTTCTTAGAGCAAAGAGTAAAGTAAGAGAGGAGATCAAAGAAGGGGAGTGAGCTTGGCTGGTGTGTACAGTTGGTGTGAAGCGAAGAGTACTTGCATGTCTCTATAAGACCAAACCGACACACATCCCAACCCAAGATAGTGATAGATAGATCTCTGTCTTTGGTTGGCCCAAATAGTTTATTGTATTTTTCAGTTGGACATTTCAAATAGTTTATTGTATTTTTCAGTTGGACATTTTCGTTTGTTTTTGGAATGTTTTAGCTCAATTCACGTGCATTTGCTGCAAAGTCCAGGTCATATTTTGTCAAGTTTTATCCAGAAAAGGGCTGTCCTTCTGTTTTAATAGGACTAGAGTCCAAGCACTTCAATTTGTATGCATTGGCTCAGGAAAAGAGTTCGTGGATGAGTAATCTTATATTTCATATTTTCAATTCAATTTAAGGAATTTTTCTCTCATAATAAAGTCGTTTAGCAGTGTAATTTATAATTCTGTTTAAGGGAAGAGGCAGGTTGCCTTTTTTTTTTTTTGGTTTTTCCTAAAGTCAGAAAGATTGGGACACCACATGCACAGGAAACAAGGATACAACATTCTATCTCCAAGAGCAATAAAAGAATGTTGCTTGAAAGTCCAACTTAAGGAACAAGTATACTGATTATAAACATTCTATCTCCATTTTTTTTTTTTTTTTGGGAAAAGGAAAGACTTTACATAGCTCAGTTTCAACAAACCAGGGATATGATAGTAAACTTAAATCTAATATGTACTGATGTCTAATTCCTAACATGGAACAATCGTCTGATGCCATGACAAAAGGTAGTTTCAATGCAAACCTCATAGGAAAAAAGAAAAAAGAAGAAAAACAGAGAGTCCCATGTCACCTTATGAATTGCCATCCCGTGCCAGAACTACCTTGTACAAGAAAATGCATTAGCCTATCACAAAAGGGTCCTACAAGACGCTAGAGCAACATTTCTTTTAGTCAAGAGTTTCCTGGAGACTGAAACAGCAGTCCCAATTTAGTTTCCCATAAGTTATCCAGAGCTTTTCCAGACTTATGGCAATCCCTTTCCCAAGCTTGTCTAGTATGCCAGAAATCAGATAACTGAACTCGCCAAGGACAGCTCATGGAGTTCACTTAGCATCCACTCCTCCCCAGTTTGACCACCTAGGACTATAGCCCTTGTACCCCCAACGACACAGGTACTATGTCCCCAAGCAAATCTTGGTGGTCGACCAGGTACATTTAGGATTCTCCATGTAGGTTTCTCATCAGTTGGATCCAGAAGATACAGTTGTGAGGCAGAATGAAGACCTGCAACAGAGCCGCCAAAGATGAGGATTCTACCACCTGGGAGGCTCACAGCTACATGATCAAGTCTTGGAGGAGGAGCCACACCCCCTGGGTTTCCAGCACCAGGCATTCCACTCCCAGTCACACATCTCCAACACGGTTCATCCTCACTTAGATCCATAGTGAACACATCACTGGAACGGAACCGAAGGGGACCACTCTTAGCTAAACCTCCAAACATCAATATTTTCCTGCCACCGTAAACTGATAAAGTATGACCTAGTCGAGAAGGAGGTGTCCATGCTACTGGTATCTCTCTCCAGACAGGTTTCTCCATTGACAGATCAAGTAGAAATGTGTCACTAAGAAGAACTCCAGAATCTGCGCATCCACCAGAAACGATCAATTTGGTGCCATCAAGCGTGCAGGAGCTATGCCATGATCGTGGAAGCGGTGGAGCTAATCCAGAAGCAGAAATCTCCCGCCAAGTTGGAGGTTTAGCATCCAAATCCAAAATAAAAACATCATTAAGCAAGCCTTGTCTTCCACAACCTCCAAACACCACCAAATTGGACCCATTAACACAAGATAGTGTATGACCCCAGCGCCCAGGAGGAGGTGAGCTCACCTGGACATGTTGCCACTCTGGATTACTGGAGTTCAGATCCAACACAAAGGTGTCATTCATCGGTTGCATATTAACACCTTCCCCTCCAAAAAGGACAACCCTATTTCCAACAGCACAAGCACTGAAATTGCACCTGGAGGGTTCAACAGCACCTCCAACAGTTAGCTTTCTCCATGCTGCCACTTCAAGAGTTGTTAACTCTCTTGCCAGCCGCCCCCATCCTAGTCTTTTTGCACCAGGGACAGTCTCCAAAACACGAGTTGTTTCACAGCCCCAAGCATTCTGACAAACCATTCTCCAGAGGTCCTCATTCTTCGTCAGCTCATAAAATCGCCTACATACTGAACCCACTGAAGCAATATCTCTTGGAGTCAATCGTGAAAGTATCTTAAGAGACAGGACTTCATCACACAATTGCAGGATCCCACAAACTCCACGAGACACATTTCGGTCAGCTACAGGAACATGGCGATAGGTTGAAAAGACAGAATGAAGCCTATCCATCTTTGCAGCCTCCTTCACTGAAGAACCAGGTGCTGGGCCTAGATCAATATTCGTTTCTGTGAAGAACTGGATTCCAATAACATGAGTAATTGTATCATCATCTCCATATATGGGAGTAAGTCGCAACCTGTTCATAAGTGGTGATCCATCTTTTCGAAAGTTCAACAACTCTCCTTGAAATTCAATACCCTCCTCAAGACATCTTCTTATTTCTGAAACCAATGTAGAGTCCACCAGTGGATGCCTTCTTTTAGCAAAGGGTCCTCGACATTGTAAGAATCGACTGTAAAATGGAGAAAGAAAGGGGAAAATAACAAACTTCTAATCAGTACAATAATGGATCATCAAACCATTGGCAGAATAACAACATCAAGAGCATATCCAATAATGAATGTAATATGCAAAAGAAAATAACGGTTATGAGATATAGGCCAGAGGATGATAATTGACAATAGCTCTCCTTTGAAATAGTCCAGTGGGACTAAAAGGACTAAAAAATTGGAATAGACAATGGGAAAGTTTAAGTTGCATTATGTCTGACTACAATACCAATCATAAAAATACAATAATTCATATCAAGCTGCCAACTCTTACAAAGTAGACAGCCCAAAGGAAAGGTAGCATAGGAGCGAATAAACCAAAAACCGAGAACCATTTGGTTTCTCTCATTGAAATAAAGTTCCTTTCCTCTTTACAGACGAAATAAAGGAAAACAAAATAATACAATTAAGTTTGTAAGACAACTCAGGAGTAAAACCACATGGTTAAGGAGATAATCCAGCACATTCAAGAGCATCCAAGGATAAGTTTCAACATGAATTACAACTAGCAGCAGTTTCCCCATTTGTTCAAAACCTAAATATCTCATGGTCAATGGCATTGTTCCCCAACACCATTAAATTCTAGCCTATACACAAATTTATTCAACTGGCAAATCCTCCGCAAATGAACCAAAAAGAAGAAGACATCCAAAAATGTACTCCAAGCACTACAAATCCTAAAAAGAAGAGTAATTACAACAACTAATAGAATGCCCAATGAAAGGATCTTAACCCATGCTAATTCTTCCACTGAAAGAAGAAAACTAATACAGAATTTGACAGCAATTGTCTGAGTTGCTAAATGTTAGAAAAATACAAACAAGACAGGAATCCAAGTAATAAGTAGCATAAATAGTTGCACAATTCAATTGCATAACTACATTCCATACATGCAAAAGATTGGTACAACATTAATTGCACACAACTATCAAGTAGCAGATTAAAATAATTAAACCTGAGAAATCAATGCATACAGCATCAATTAAGTCAACCTCGGGGAAAAACGTTTCAAGATGCTTAGATAATGAAATATTGGCATTCTTTGGTGCAATATGATCACAGATTCGCAAATATGTTAAGTAATCAGAGTATTGCGTCTAGAGATTTTACATGCAAGTATCATTTTTGCACAGTTGTCCACTAATTGTCCGCAACTACAGTTGCTACTTAGATAGAATTGTGAGCCAAGAGCTATGCCCACAAAGGGTTAGAACCCCTAGTAGAGCATCTAACAAGGGGCCTGAATTGAACACTTCTTTTAGGATAATAACACGAAAGGAGAAGATTAATGAACACTGGACTTGTATGAAGCTAGACTGGCAAAGGCTCAAGAAGGCAGAAAAACTACAGTTACCAAAGCCACCACAAAGATGTGATTTCAACAATATAGGTAGGATATCATTTTCTTGGAGTGGGGAAACAAAAGCCACCACATCTAGTATGTGAACTAAACGAGCTTTTCTTCCATTCCTATAGTGCACGGAAGCCAATAGAAATAATTCAAATTCCTGATTCATAACTACTCCATTCAAGGGATTGCAGGTCAACAATCTGCTGAACTTCCAGAAACTACTAACTAACGTTGGAAAAAAAATTGTCTAGCTTCAAAAATAACTAACATGGAATCATGCCAAGACCTATCTATATATTATCCAAAAAATAAAATTTTTGTAAAAAGAAAATTCAACTGTTATTGACCACTGTACTCTCAACAAGTCAGTAAAATTTGATAAACATACACAAATATAGTGCCAAAAAACATAATTATAGCAAAATTCAGCTGCATGTGTGAACTCTCATATACAGTAAGCTAATTGCCTATATAAAAGGGATGCTTCTGCATGTTATGTGGAACTAGATGGGCGCTAGTTGGTAAATTTAAGGATCTGTGCATGTGTTTGATAATGCCTGTTTTGACAGTAAATGAAAAATATAATTCAAACTAACCAATAAAAAGCCACATTTCACAGTAAACTGATGTAGACCCTTCCACTCTTGCTTGCTTAAGCACAACAGCAGTGTGGTTGCCTACCTATATCCCAATTACTAAGACCTTAATCTAACAACTAAGAATAACTTCCCTCAATTTAATCAACACTGAAGCAGTTTCTATAACATCTCTTTTCTCCCAAACTCTGTTCATATTGGACAAAAGGGTATCCCAGTTGATGTCCAAATACTCAGAAAAGAGACAGCGAGACAGCGAGACAGCAAATTAACCTGCATCCTTAAATTATTAGAACATTTTGAAACCAAGAGCTCCGCAATCCCCCACGAGAAGCAGCTTAATATTGTATGCAAAAGCCAAACCCACCATATAGCCATAACTTTCTCCTAAAGATGTACTAGAATAGACCAGTCAATTTTGGGTGTTACTTGAACGAAATAACGTACAAAGTAGGTTTAGAAGATGCAAAGGATCAGCAAAAAAAGGAAAATGAGCCAAATTAACAAACTTTGCATAAAATAAGTCGTCATTTCTCGCACTAACCATACAAAGCAAAGGGCTTTAGAGAAATTCACACTGACCAATTACGGCCTAGCACTTCCTCGGCTCGATAACCAGTGACCATCTCAAAGACGGTGTTGACATAAATGATGGGATGGTCAGGCTCGAGAGCATCAGTGACCACGAACCCACATGGCGCTGTCTGGAGCAAGTTCTCGACGGGAAAGGGAAGCTGACCATGAGAGTCACCGCCGCTCGCGGGGTCGTCAAGCGAGAACTCCTCATCCTCATCGCCGCTCAGATCCGAATTGCTGTCCCACTCCATCTCAAAAGCTCAGCTGATGACAAAAAATATCTAACCCATGAAACCCACAAACGAAAAAACCAAAGGAACAAAAAGATCAAAACCCCAATAACAACAGAACTGAAAATATCGAGAGACAGAAGTTGCAGTCGAGTTTCTTTCTATGTCAGAAGGCGGTGAGAGAGACAACGAGTGGTGGACAATGTTTGGGAAATTAGCTTGTTTTTTGCTCTTTAGCTACGATATTGAATAGTTTTAGCTAAATCGCGAAAATTGAAAGAGAGAAAAGAGAAACGGGTCGGGTCTCAAGCCGGTTTTGTTTTTATTCTCGCTTGAGTACGCATTCGGGTCACCGCCTTCGTTTAGTTGGGTTCAGGGTACTTTCATGGGTTAGGCTTTCTGGGTCAAAATGGACTTCAGGATCTTGTGCTAAGCTTTGATTGTTTTGGAGATTAGGAAGTGGGCCTACAAACTTCTTAAGTTTAAAATTTTCAAATATTTCTCTCGCCATCTTGATCCTTTATCTTGTCGAATTTTTCGAACCGTTTGCGAAATCGATCCATCTCAATTACTATAGCCACACAAGTATCTGACCTTTAAAAGTATCCACTGAACATGTTGAGAGAATTTTGTAACTTTTACAGAGAAAGTTTAGCAAGAAAAATTAGCTCTATTAAAGCTTAAGCCTATTTATAATAAGTTTTGGATATTTTAGTAATTTAATTGAAATTAAACTTTGATTAGAATTACAAATAATTCCAATTAAATACTAATTATGCCCAAATAAGGTCCAATATCTCATATTAATCCTTATTTATTAAATATCTTATATTTAATCATAAAGTTTTTCAAATTTTATAATCAAGTCCAACTTTATTAAAATAACTTTGCTCTCTACAACCCATTCTATATGTGAGACTCATTAGGTTCCCAAATATATTAACAATAATTATAAATTAGAATTAGAATTAGATAAATTAAAACTTCTTTTAATTTATCTTTAATTCTCCAATTAAATAATTTATAATCATAAATCAAGATTGACGTTTAGCAACAAATCATGACTACCCGAATATTTAGGAATGTCAAAGTGCCTTTGACTAACCTTTCCATGCGTAATTTTTTTCCATATAATTCAATTCTTTTATCATACAATATTCCGATTAGACAAAGCATGAAATTAATGTCTACTCTTTTTAGTCTAATCATATTAGTTCTCCACCATTAGTTATCGATTCAATTAATGACATTTGTAAACTATTTGCAAAGCATCATTCCACCTTGGCCAAGGATTTCTTGAATTAATACTAATCGAAAATAACAAAATATTCTCCCAAATCACTTCGGGGTGATGAATCCTTTCTTGATCACACAACTACCTCCATATAGTTTATACTAAATCCATTGAAACGAATAAACAACCCATGATTAAATAGGTCATAAGTAGTATCAAAATATAACAATCCCTATACAAGATAAATTTAGAGACCTAAAGTCAAAGGATCACTTCTACAATCATCTTAATGAAAATTCCATAGACATACAAATAATGTTCCAAATGGATTTCTCATATCGGGCCAGTTCAGTGAACTTGTTCTCTAACAAGCACCCACATTTTTGTTTAAGTATCTCCATACTTTAACCTATGAGATTGACTACTTCCTTCATAAGGAAAAACAAAATGTGTGTTAGTCTTTTATGTTCAATTAATGTCCAATTGTTGTAAGATTCGGATCATTAACATGCAAACCGAAAAACCTAAGACCTATGTGAATGTCAAAATTAAACTCACGCATGTCTTACCTTTCGAAGTGAAAATGGCAAAAACTTCGAATGTCAATAGATTGAGTCCAGTGCTGCTCTTCTACAAGTGAGATCCATGGATTTCCATAATGCAAATGGTGAAGAACCTTGCAATGTCGGACCAGCACGTCAAATGTTGCGC
>JAOQMM010000172.1:10402911-10417724 GCA_027563515.1 Erythroxylum platyclados | reverse complement strand
GAAAGGTTCCTAGTTTGTCTTTTCTAAAGATTTGGGGATGTGAAGCTTATGTTAAAAGGTTAACATCTGAAAAACTTGGACCCAAATCGAATAAATGCTTCTTCGTGAGGTATCCTAAGGAAACTAAAGGATACTACTTTTATAATCCCACCGAGAACAAAGTGTTTATTGCTCGAAATGGTGTCTTTTTATAGAGAGAGTTTCTTTCTAAAGGAACCAGTGGGAGTAAAATATATCTTGAAGAAATTCAAGAGTCACAGGAAAATGCTCCAACCCATAACGAGCCTCGTATAAATCTGCAAAATGTTGTAGAAACTACACCTGTGACATCAGTACCACGTAGGTCTGAAAGGTTCTGCCACGAACCTATAAGATATGGCTTCATGGTGACTGAACATCATCATCTGTTACTGATAGAGGATGATGAACCTACATCCTACACAAAAGCGATGATGGGCCCTGACTCCAATAATTGGCTTCAGGCCATGGAATGCGAAATGGAATCCATGTACCAAAACAAAGTATGGGTTTTGGTTGACTCGCTTGATGGTGTAAAAACCATTGAGTGTAAATGGGTTTTCAAGAAGAAAGTTGACATGGATGGCAATGTACATGTGTACAAAGCGTGATTGGTTGCTAAGGGTTTCAAGCAAATCCATGGTATTAACTATGATGAGACCTATTTTCCAGTTGCAATGCTTAAATCTGTTCGCATCCTTCTAGTTAATTAATCCGAAACTCATAATTCAATCATATTGAACCATAATCAAAACTTGTTATTCAATCACATTGAATTGTTGATAGAACCCCTTTCGCTATTAACATTGAACAATCTGTCATACATAAACTATGAACAATCCGACAAACATTGAACAATCAACAGTCCACAGAATATGCATCATGCTTCACAGAACTCCACAGAACATGCATCACAATCCATAGAACTCCACAGAACATGCATCCAATCCAAAGAACATTCATCGACAAAACATGCATCACAGTCCATAGAACTCCACAGAACATGCATCCAGTCAATAAAACATGCATCGACAGAATATGCATCTAGTCAATAGAACATACATCCAGTCATTAGAACATACATCATACTTGAATTTAATTTCAACATAGCACAACTCGCTCAGATACCAACGTTGTAAGATTCAGATCACTAACAGGCAAACCGAAAAACCCAAGACCCATGTGAATGTCAAAATTAAACTCATGCATGTCTTACCTTTCGGATTGAAAATGGCAGACAAACTTTGAATGTCAATATATTGAGTCCAGTGCTTCTCTTCTATAAGTGAGATCCATAGATTTCCATAATGCAAATGGTGAAGAACCTTGCAATGTCGGACCAACATATCAAATGCCACACCTCTACCAGTGTCCACACTCGCGAGACTGAACAACCGATTATGGTGTGCTAGCACCAGATTTTGAGATCTCTATCTCTCTCTGTCTATCACTTACAAAAAAAGGAGACTTGCTTCTGTTTTGTGAGCAGATGTGTCTTCAAGCTTCTAACTCAATGCTATATATATATATATAAGCTAAAGGCCAAGACCCAAAGGCCCAATAACTCTTTAAAGGCCCATGATTGGTCGGTCTTTTAGTGTGTGACCCTGTAGGCTTATTAATATTGGCAGTGGATCCAAAGTTCTTTCAGGCCCACAAGTTATAAATGGTCTCTAGCAAGACATTATAACTACCCAATATTAAATAAGGTCGGAATACGACATTACCTAATTACAACTGACTAATTAAAGCACACTATAATTAGTTCGTAAGGCATATACTAACACCAATCTTAATAAAACAATGACTAGGAACAATTTAGGGATAATACATAAATATGAATCTCATAATTATAATCTAAGTATAATTTCATTAGCAATGTATAATTATCACATGGATTTTATCATATACATATAAACATGTACACGATACAGAATGCCTTTAAATATTTTATCATTAAACTACAACTAAAGCAATTGGCTGTAGGGCATAAACCAACAATCTCGCACTTGCACTAAGCCAATCTTTTAAGTATCTCATACCATATCACCATATGACGATTATTCTACTACTGGGACAATGACTTAATGAGAGAATTCTACAAGATTCCTATAGCTTAAATATTACAGCTTCTGTCTTAATTATCATCATAATTAAGACAAATTGCCTAAATACATCCTTGGATCTTTGATGAGACCTTAGCTCCTTTGACACGCCCAATGGCTTTAATGTTCTACAGTACATTATTATCTTAAACAATGTAAGGAATTATATCAAGTTAACTAAAGAATTTATTGATCCAATTAATCATTTCCACTAAATGAAAAATGTATTATGGCTTAATTAGCAACCATTGCTATATTGGAACCTTTCCAATCTTGCATGATATTGTTCATAAGTAAAATAGACCTTAATTAGGATTTACTTCTAAAGTAATTATCCTTATCTTCTTGAACTCAAATATCAACTTATATATAAAATAATGGATATCTTTAACACTTCAAAAGGATATGATATCTCAAATACTAAACATCTTTAGTACATTATTTATGTACTTGGACTTATAATAGGTGAACAACTTCCAATCTATCTGTATTGATCTAATTCCCAGAATTAAGTTGTTACTTCCATATCCAATAAGAGTTGTTCTTGGATAATTACGCTTTCAACAATTGAAAATTAGAATTATTGTTCTCTGTGAGCAATATGTCTCCACATACTCTCACTGAAGAGGACAACTATATTTCCACTAACCTTCTTATAGACATGATAAATTTAAAATCATCTCCAAAACAAACTTTTTAAATTCATCATGAAATTGGATCTTTCAATGTCTCGTAGCCTTTCAACTATACATTAAATGTATCAATAAAGGCACTAGTTCCAATTGGATGTATTGTCATAAGAATTGAACTTTTAAATTTCATTTTACTCTCACTATTTATCTTAAGAAACATTCTCTTATAAGTATACGTTGAAACAAACAATTTGTTCAACATGTGTGTAAGATTATATCCAACTTTTGGATATCTCATAACCTTTTATTATCCAATTGAATTCTAAACTTAACGGATAATGCATGTTTCAACCAAGTATCACATCCTTGAATCATTAACTTTGACTCTTTCATAAACCTAGCATTTCATATTTAATATGAAATCTTACTAATTGATTCAATTGGAACTATTGAAGGTAAGTCATTGTACTAGGCGTAGCTATAGAAGATATAATATTGCATTATATAATATCTCATATTGTATTTTCCTCCTTACATAATTCCACACTCTTATGAATTTAGTTATAAAGGTATTCACTAGAAAATCTCATTATTTATTGATAACCGAAAATTTAAAACTCACTACAACGATCTCATTGAAGTGCTTCAACATTCTTAATGCTTAATCTCTACTTAGATTTAAACAATTTGAACTATTCAAAATTTTAAATCATTATTTCATTTCATACATATGACTCTGTTATATAAAGTCGTTAGTAATCTAATAAAATATAAGTATTATCCTTTTATGAATTGTTATTCCATCCAATACATCACATATATAAATTTAACAATTTAATACCATCATCATCCTTTCACCAAAAGTTGATTTGGTTATTCTTCAACTTGATAAGTTTCATAATCAAAAAGATACATATATATCCTAATATGTAACTTTATGATTCTCATTATGTTGATTTAATCAACATGACATAAAAGGATAGTCTCAATTATCCAACTTTGTATTCTTGCCATTTATGTTGAGCATAAGTCTGCTTTAATCCAACATATACAAATTACTTATATAAAATTGGAATAACTACTTGTACTTGACAATCTACTTCTTATCATGTTTTGAACATTATAATAATGTTGAATCTAAATTCAGTATCAAATACTCATAAGCATGAACTAGAAATATGTATGATCTCTATCATATCTCGTATAGGCAATAAAAGTCATGTAATCATTTTTCTTCTTATAATAACTATTATCATACTATAACAAATGCCTTTAATATATGCCCATGTTTATGCTTTTAATAGGCTAAATTAAGTGCAACAATTCCAAGAAAGTACTATACCTTTTAGAACTACTTTATGCAATCTCTTACATCTTGATGTTAACATACATCTTATATGTTGTCATCAAAGTTTATGAGACATTGGTCAACTCAAACTGTCAATACAATTTTTCATTTATATGATTTTGACATATCTCTAAAACTTTGTCACCAAATCTTTAACATAGATTATAGTAAAATTGCATAATGGGCATATAATTTTCTATCTAACTTTGAAAACTCTTTTCAAACATATCCTATGTCCAAGAAATTTGGTTTCACTAACTTAGTATCAACAATACTAAATAAGGTAAATTTAACTTAAAACAAAAATATATGTAAGAAAGCAAGTAATCAATTATATGCCATGACTACTACATGAGATTAGGATTTTAATAATGTATTTAGTTACTACCACTATTTTATTCGAAATAATAGCCCTCACTACTATTTGAAAAGATTATTCTAATCTTTCTAATGGGCTAGGATCCCATTCAAATATAGTTGATCTTGAGTTTGCTTAACAAATCAACTAAACTTAAATTAGGTAGCTAACAACTTTATCAATCACATCTTCTGTGACTTCTAGATCCAGTAAGTAACAACTCTTGCCAAAACATATCTTCTAGGTTATTCCTAAGCTTGCCTCTAAATTCATGTGATTATGAGTTTGCTCATCCAAATCACACAAATTTAGTTAAGTAGAACACACTATCATAAGACTAAAAATGTTCGGGTTAAAGTGACCTTGAGTTTGCTCAACAAACCTAATAGTAAATAGAACTCTGGTTTAGTCTTATAACAATGAAAGGCAAAAATTATGTTCTCAACGTGTACACAATATTTTAATGAGGGGTTATTTCATTCATTTCATTAAACATAAAATTACATGTAAAATATCACACATCTAAAACATACAATTTAACATGCATTCAATTTATATATCAACCGTATAAATAAAGTATGTAACTTATGCACTCATAATCAAATTATATACATAAAACATCAAGCTTCGATTGATTCTATTTATTGATCTTTATAATATAAAATAATATTTTCAACTCTTTGGAAAAACAAAATTAGATTACACTTATTGATTCCTAAGTGAATTAAATTCTTATTCCAAATAGAAATTTAATTTTGATTTGAAAACAAATTGGCAAATCCAATTGGAAACTATATCCAATTATTTTTGACTCCTTTAATAAAATGTAATTGAAAACAATTTTCAATAAATTATTCTTCTTACTTATTATAATTTAAAAAACTCCTTTTTCAAAATTATATAAGAAACACATTCTAATATAATTAGAAATTACTATTTCTAATCCTATTAGAAATTACTTTTCCTTAATTAGAAAAATATTTTATAATTTTAAAAGAAAACTACTTTCAAAATTAAATAAAACACTTTTAAATTTAATTAAGAAAGTCCTTTATATTATTTATTTAGAGATTGATTTCTTAGTCAATCAGAAAATCTTTCCTTAATAAATTAGAAAAATATTTTCAAAATATTAAAGAAAGCATTTTTCTTAATTAATAAATTAAAATAATTTTCAAAATTTAATTAAGAAAAATATCTTTTCTAATAAATCAAGAAACTTATTATTTATAAATAAAGAAACAATTTCTAAATAAATTGAATAATAATTCTCTAAACAAATAAAGCTATAAATTTAATTTATCTCAATCAAGTTCAAATAAATAAATTTAATTAAGAAACATCTTTCTTAATTATTTAAGAAAACATTTTTCTTAATTTTAAGGAGTCTAATTAATTAATTTCAATCTAAAAAATATTTAATTGTAATTTTAGAAACTACTTTTCTAAAATTAATTAGAAATCAATATAATTATTAATTTTAATCATATTAAGAAAAATAATTACTTTAATTTTAGAATTGAATTAATAATTAGTTTAATTTAATAATTCAACTACTTGAAAAATTAAACTAAATTTCAAAGTGATCATAATAAAATAATCCTTTGAAAACAATTAGAAAACACTTTTCCAAATTTATTAGGGATTAAACTAATTTAAATCTAATTTTATGCTTAAAACATAAAAAATCAAATAAAAATGAGTGTGGGAACTATTTAGCCCATTCTGGTAAGCGCGTGCATTGCCTACTGTTCGTGTTCTAATTTCTATTCATATGTGGGGCGCCCCATCGTCTTCATAGTAAGGGTTTCGTTGTTTTGCCGCCACCACTCCTGATGCCTCCCTTATCAGCTAGCAGCTTCTCCCGCCCCTCGCTTACATTTTCAACAATCTAGCGACCCTCCACACTGCTGTCACTGGTAGGCGCTTCTTCTTCGACAGAGCTGTTGTTGTTGGACCACCATCGTGTCACCTGTTTTCGTCGACGACGAGCCCATCCGATGGAATTTCCTGAACTAACAAAAACAAACCAAATTCAAATAAAAACAACTAATGCCGATGGGCATCTCCATACCGTACACACAATGTCATATTCACTTTCCCAGTCTTTCTAGAAATAAAACGTAAAAAGATGCAAGCTTAATATCCAGAAGACTTAACCGTTGTGATTCCAGATTTTTATCTTTTTTTGGTCTCTCTAATTTCTGGGTATAGTTTTTTCAGAACGCACAAACACAAAATCCAAATGTCCTCCATTGTCAAAATCGAACTGAGATATTTGTTATGCATCAGAAACTCTTTTTCCAAAACCAATAGCCCAATAACATAAAGACAACTCCAAAACACAGGCAACACTCAATACTTAACCATAAGCATACGATAATTCCATATTAAGTTTTCGGGACTTTTGGTTTTCTAATTTTTTGGGTTCAAAACTCAATGAAATTTCCATATTCACATTAATCCAATGAATTTCTAAAATTCTTAATCTCTTTAATTAATATGAATCTTTTCGTTAATATTCAAATTTCATCTAAATCTGATTTTAGGTTTGCAACTATTGCAATTACAATTCCAAAATTTAATATCATTAATAATCAAACAATTTAATCAAATCATATAATTAAAGATTGCTCTGATACCACTGCTAAGAAATCGGGACGGGATCAAATCCCGACCGTAGTAGAATAATTACAAAACATTTCATATTTTGATTTGCTGAAAACTAAGATCACTTTAATTCTATAAAATGATTAGCACATAAATTATAATAAAGCATAAATCATAATTTGTACCTTATTTTGAAGTTTGATTCTTACTTTGTCGAATCCCTCGAATCATTTTTTAAACCAATTTGTCTCAACTATCATAGCTGCATAAGTGTCCGGCCTCTAATGGTATTCACTGAACAGGTTGAGAGAACTCTGTAGCTTTTACAAAAAAGATTAAACAAGAAGTACTACCTCCATTAGAGCTTAAGCCTATTTATAATAGATTTTGGACATTTTGGTAATTTAATTGAAATTCAATTCTAATTTCAACTAAAATTTAATTAGAATTACGAATAATTCTAATTAAATACCAATTATGCCCAAATAAGGTCTAATATCTCATATTGATCCTTATTTATTAAATATCTCATATTTAATCATAAATTTTCTCAAACTTTATAATCAAGTCCAACTTTATTAAAATAACTTTGCTCTTTACAACTCATTCTATATGTGAGACCTATTAGGTTCCTAAATATATTAGCAATGATTATAAATTATAATTTTAATTCATAATTAGAATTAGATAAATTAAAACTCCTTTTAATTTAATTTTAATTCTCTAATTAAACAATTTATAATCATAAATCAAGATTGGTGTCTAGCAACGCATAATAATCACCCAAATATTTAGTAATGTCAAAGTGGTTTTGACTAACCTTTTCGTGCATAATGTTTCTGTATAATTCAATCCTTTTATCATATAATGTTCCGATTAGACAAAGCATGGAATTAATGTCTACTCTTTTTTAGTCCAATCATATTAGTTCTCCATCATTAACTATCGATTCAATTAATGACATTTGTAAACTATTTATAAAGTGTTACTCCACTTTAGTCAAGGATTTCCTAAATCAATACTAATCAGGATCTTTAGCCATAAGATTAAGGGAGTTATCATACATATTAGACTAGAGAGTCAACTTTTGTGCATCAATAATTGACATTTGAGAGAGAAAGGAGTGGCAATAGATTAGGAGAAATTAGTTATTACACTAGGAATTTGCTTAGAGGACTCTTTAAAGATTGGAGGATCAGTTTTATCTAATTTTCCCTCTTCCATCAAGTCCTAGTAATGACCACATACAAACCTTCTACCTGTTGGCTTCCATACCTTACCTTATTAAGCAATGGTAGGTTTTCAAGTATAAGAGACTCTAGTTAAGTCTTCCACCAAGTTCATTTCATCTTCTAGCCTAAGAATAAGGACCATAACATATAATCTTAAGTATCCAACTCCCCTCCTTACAAGTGTGTTTTCAAATAGGATTTCCAAGGTAACCAACAAAGTGGTTAAGACCTCTAGATGACCAATAGTCTAACATAATGTTATGCAGATTAATCCATAAGGGCATATAAGTCTCTTTTATTGTATCCATAAGCAACCTAGGCTTCCAGAATTAGAGAAGGATTAAAGTACTAGTTAGGTATCAAGGACCTCCCTCAAGGATTTTTTAGCCGAGTCAGTGGAGCTAAAGGAGAAAAGGAAGAGATTCTCCTCATTTAAGATTGCCTCCTTTAGACCTGCATTCCTCTAATTCTTGAATTCCTAATTTTACACCACTGTGAATGCTAGCCTTTTCCCTACAAAGAAGTTAAATAACATTGTAGTCTAGGATTTGACACCCTCTTGAAGAAATTCAAATGAGGGAGCAACCATTTTGAGTCGTTCTCTTAGCATCAGAGGGTAAAAATAGAGAGACAACGAAATGGATCCCCAACCACCTGCTTTCAGGTTGTCCTTCCTTAGATGCATAACTAGCATAAGGGCTAGACAAGTCGAAAACACCCTCTTGTTTCTATAAAGAAGCATCTCTTGAGGAGTTGTCTAGAACCAAAGTGATTAGGGTAATAGAGGGATGAAGTTGGTAAGATGTTTGCAACAAGAAGTGCTAAAGGGGAAAAAAATTCTAGGTTTATGTTGATTTGGTTAATGCTCAATAGGGAAAAGGCCATTGAGCTAGAAAAGGAAGCATTACAGTTCCTAAAATTTTGAGTTGGTTTAGGCAATAAAAGAGAAGAAACGACCAAAGTTCCTTATAGTAGCTAGAAGACCTCACCAAAACATTGAAAAAGCACACTTCGGTTAAAAAAGGGGAGAGACGAGGGACTAATGAAGCAAGAACAATCAAACAACACATAAAGCTGGAAGCACAAAGAGGGCAGAGAGACATGACCTCAAAGAAGGGAGATGGGAGAGAGTTATAGAGAGATGGGAGAGAATTATAGAGAGAGAGAGACATAATTTTCTTGGAGATCTTTCTTTTATGTGGAAAAAAAAGAGTAAATCATAAAGTTGAAACAACTTAATAAGTTCCTTTTGGTTGATTTTAAAGTAAATAATAACATCCATTTATAATTGATAAATATGTACATAAAAGGTAAATGATTTCACTATGTGCTAGCACATTGATATTGTAGTAAGCAATGAAAAGAACAACAAAAAACAGTAGAGTAATTTTGTAAACAAGCTAAAGATATGGGAACCTTATTGTAAATATTAGGCAAAAAGGGCATATTTAACACGTAGGTTTACCTGTGCTAACAAATTGAACCCTAATGTTTCAGAAAGTACAAATTCATTCCTATTATTTGAGAAATGTTCAAATTCAACCTTAAGTTAACAGAAAAGTGACGAGAGTGTGACGTCGTCAGGGTTCTACTAGTTAATAATGACATGGCATATGTTTATAATATTTTAATGTTAATATGGTTCTCACTATTCCACGTGGATTTGAAGTGGTAGTGTGGGACCTATGTACTTAAATTAAAATATTTAAATTAGATTAATATTAAAAATATGTGACCCACTCAATTAATTTAACCCTAAATATTATTAATTTAACAAATTAACTTAATTAAACTAATTAAGATTAGTAACTAATTAATTAACCTACTAACTAATTAACCTATTTCCCTAATTAATAATAGCATATGAAACCCCTAATTCCTAAAATCCCTAATTCCATTTATCTTGGTGGGTGGAATATTAACTAATTATCCTCAATCTAGAAAATTTCCTTCCATTTTGAAAATGTTTGCAATTTAGATCGTGTCGTTTCCCTCATTTGTCACACTTTATTGTCGTCGCCCATCATCGTCGTCACAATCTGTAATAATGCAAATTTTTTGCGCTTTTTTCCTAGTTTTTATTTGTTTAGCAGTTTTTTCTAAAAGGAATGTCATGAAATGGAGGAACATTATAGAAGTTGGTGTTAAGTTGCCTAGTCGGGGAGAGGGAGTTGGGCACGAGATGTGTAATGAGAAGTTTGGGTGTTTCTTTGGTGGTTGTTTAGTAAAGGATATAAATGAGGATAACAATGTATATAATCTGGATATTGGTGTCATTTTAGTTTTATCTCCATCCTTGCAATTAACAATCAAACCTTAAGCAATTGGCGAGTTTGGATGTTTTTTTAGAGAGCTTTTAATTATTGATTTTTTGTTTATTTAATGTTCTATGTTTGGTGACTATTTGGTAGAGGATATAAATGAGGATAATTTAATATTTTGTGTTTGGTGACAATTTAGTAGAGGATATAAATGAGGATAATTTACATTCGTCCTTATAATTTACAATCATACCTTAAGCAACAAGGGAGTTTAAGGATTTATATTTATGTCTATCTCCAAGGTTGTTATTCTGTTTGGAAAAAAGAAGTATTAGTTTATTGATATTTTTGAGCTTTTTGTGTTTGCAATACGTTGGAATTGATTTATTAGTTAAGATTTATATTTGACCTAATTGAAAGATTATCTCATCTTAAACCTAATTGAAAGATTATCTTATCTTGGAACTAGTTGATCTAATTGCATAACTATAATTTCATCACCTAGCAAAGATTATCTTATATTTGGCATTGATATTTTCTTTGTAGGAGAATTTAAATTGTGATTTTCTTTAGAATGTAGATGGAGTCATCATTATCAACTAATAGAATAGTAAGAAATGTGGTTTATTATTGTGGGTTAAAGGCCCCATTAAGTACTTTATGGAGTTATGATAATCCTGATTCGAGATTCTAAGAATGACTCAATTATCTAGTGAGAATTGATTGTTATTTGATTAAAAAATTGTGTTTAAGGTTTATATAATGATATTAAAGATTTCAGGTTGGGAGATGAAACTTTTTCAAATAGTACGATGAAAAATTTATCAAGAGAGTCATTAAAGTGATTTAAAAATTAAGGAAAATTATCAATGTTAAAGAAGGACGTTGAAACAAGCACAACCTAAAGAATTTGAAGAACAAAAGAAGCTTATAAAGGAGGACAAAAATTTATTGAGAAAAAAAGAAAAAAAGAAATGAAGTTTATGTTAATGAACATTGTAATAAGATTTGTTATGGTTATGGTACTTTTTATTATTATGCTAATCAATTATTTTCCTCATTTGTACTTGATTGCGAAAGTTCATATTGTGAAGATTGTGTCAAATACAATCTCCTTCTGATTGCTTCAGCTTGTATCTATTATGAAGTAATACTAGAATGTCCCCTAAATCATAAACCCCTTAGTTCAAATGATAATTGGAATGTGTGTGAATCAACATCTCCAAATTTTTTTTATTGGCATGTCTAAATGTACCAACATGGAAAATTGAAGATAAAATATTAGAAATACATTTGGTAATTATTTCAACTAAGACAATTTGATAAAGAACACATTCCTTATGGTATTGCTTTATTGACTTAGCATAACATTTCATCAACTTTATTTGGGCCGCTTAACTATTTTTGTAATGGAAACTACTTTGTCAGTCATTAAAGCTAATAATAATTGATAGAAAACTGGAAAGTTGGATACCTATGAATTTTCCTCTACGGTAACCTACTTAAGATAATGATAAAAATTATTTAATATATGTTTATAAAACCATATTCATATGATTGAAGTAAGGTGTAAATGTTTGTGGAAAAGTGGTAGCGTGTTGAGCTAAGCTATCGTTGTTGCATTTTCTGAAGTTATGACCAGAATTACCAAATTTTTAACATTTCTTCACTTGACCTTTCTCAGACAATTTTTTAGATTTTTATTTTCTTCGGCTCATTTGTTGTTTCCTTCTCACAGTTTTAGGTCTGTTGGGTATAACTCTTTTAGCTGGAGGATGTATCACCTCTGCATCACTTGAAGGCCATAAAATTTCACCTTAAATTAGTTGTAATACATATTCATGCAAATTTATGAATCAACCCTTCCTATAACATGAATCTACGAATGTCTCAACCCTTTCTTTTTTAAGTGATGGATTACAAGAGTATTTATATAGGTCACATGCTTGACAACTATATGTTTATTGTTTACTAATCCTTACAGTATGCTTTCCGTCACCCTTTGAAACTTTATAAGCACCATTTCCATTCCATAAAATTCTCCACTGCATTACTTCTTTTTTGTTATTCTCCAACTTCTTCATTATAGTTGGTGCCATATCTAACTTCCACCAAACTATAAAATGTCTTCTATCTGTATGCTTCGTCATTACCATTATTCTAATTGCCTTAATTATGCTAATCACTAGCCTATCCCTTGCTGCTAACTATCGTACATTTAGTTTCAAAGGATTGGAAACATCTTACCCACCTCTCTTTAAGATATTCAAGTAAGGCTGAAACACATCTAGGTCTTATTTTGGTAAGCCTCTTTAGTTTCTTAATGAAATCTTCAACATAGGTTGACTATGCACAATTTTAGAGCTATTTTCTGAGGTCCTTTTCCTTCCAGTTCCCATGCTAATTATTATATATATTTCTGGCACACAGTCGGTGAGCTACATTTGCCATTTGGCAAAGTCTCTTTTATAACCTTGACTAGTATCTAAATCAAATTAAAAAGATATTAGTTAATATTTCATATTGTAATGATTTCAATTGTAAGTATATTAATATGAACATAACTTCTGCATATCAGATATGACTATAAGTCCTTCTCATCTTCTAATTCCAAATTATATGCTAACAAATTCATGAACTAAGTGTATAAATCTGTGTTTTCTACCTCCACATCTACCCGAGACAATGGATACATTCCTCCATTATCATCCCTACTAATTGCGTTTAACAATTGGACTTGGAATTCTGTGTTTAGGAAGCATCCATCAATCCTAAAAATTGGTTTTAAATGCTTCCATCCTCTTTTCATGGCGTTAAAACAAATGTATAATCTTTTAAACTGCAACAAAATATAAAGAAGTATTAATACAATGTATAACATAACATAATAAAGTATTAATACGTTAATGGAATTTTCATTTAACATTACTGATAGCAATGGACTCTCTTGATTCCTCAATAATTACAACTCTACTATTGATCTAGGATTGCTTATCTTCAAGTCGTTTACAGAACCGTGCAACTTCCCATATTCATTAATATAATCTGTTACTCTCTCTTTCCTCAATCTCTTATTTACTTCTACACATACTTGAATTAACAAAAATATTGATTTTTTGTCTACATCCTTCAGCCATTTTTGGGTTAAGATACTAAGCTTCTCTATAATTCTATCCTTAAAGTGTGTCATAAAGAATTTAGTAGAAACCAATTTTGGTTTGTTTGTTGTGAAACAACTATGATCTGAGTTATAAATTTTAACTTTGAAACATTTCTCGTTCTTATCATATCTAGCACGACATCCATCAATACACCCAACCCTGATTTGATTACTCTCACACTTTCTTAACCTAACATTGTATCCAGTATGCACTACATAATCAAGAACAACATCTTTAAATTCTTTTGCAGTTTTGAACTCCATTCCTAATCTCTACTCATGTATCAAATTTGTAAGATTATCCCTAACATTTGAACCAGGTTTATGCAAAGCTTTACCTGCCTCCTCTCAACTTGGATATTCATCAATACCAAAGTTTGATTGAAAATGTGAACCCTGTTCCTCCATATTTTCATCCATGGGTGCACCTTATTCCTTTAAATTGTCATTCACATGTGCACCTTATTCCTCCTCTTTTTATGTGCACCTAGTTCCTCCATATTTACACCATATTCATCATCATTATAGCCTTCTCCTCTAGTTATATGTAATATCTTAGGAGCATAGAAAGGTGTTTATAAATGATGAGTTACATATATGTCAATAATCTCATGTATTTCTATAAGGTTTGCTAGCGTAATGCAACTTTGGTTTGACTCTATGACTCTCATTGACTCTTTAAAGTTTAAATCAGAACTTCTTCAGCACATGAGATGTTCGATGAGATGTCTTGAAGAGGTTTAACATCATGGACATCCGTAATTTCTGGGGTTTCTTTGGGGAATTTTATCTAGCTTGCGGCTTCTGCTTCGTTGAATAAAATGACATTGGAGATGGAACAGGATTCTGTGACTAAGACTGTTATGTTGCAAGGTGCTGTTCATGTTAAGAGAGGCAAAAAGCTTCATGGTTATGTGATAAAAGTTAGCTGTTCCTGTGATTGAATTCTCAGGGGCAGTTGGTTCAGACAGAAGAATGGGAATGAGAATAAATATAGTAAGGAATGAGAATGGATATAATCATTATAATGTTGATGGTTGGTTAAGAGGAGGGAATAATTATCATTACCATAGATAGTGGTTGGTTTGT
>JAOQMM010000172.1:10347712-10359197 GCA_027563515.1 Erythroxylum platyclados | reverse complement strand
GGATGTCCTTTGTAGTGATAAAACTGGGACTCTCACCCTCAACAAGCTGAGTGTTGACAAGAACTTGGTTGAGGTTTTCGTCAAGGGTGTGGATAAGGACTATGCAATACTCCTTGCAGCCAGAGCCTCTAGGGTTGAGAACCAGGATGCCATTGATGCAGCCATGGTTGGCATGCTAGCTGACCCAAAGGAGGTATATATACCTGTATATATATATATATATTCCTCCGCTTTCAAGGAATGAAATGATCTGTGTATGTTTTGTCTTATGGATTCATATAATTTCCTGACAGGCAAGAGCTGGTATAAGAGAAGTACACTTCTTTCCATTCAATCCTGTGGACAAAAGAACTGCTTTGACTTATATAGATGCTGATGGAAACTGGCACCGCGCAAGCAAAGGCGCCCCTGAGCAGGTAACCTGCTAACATAAAAAGCTATGTTACTTTGCCTCTTTTTTACTTTTTCTCAATTCACTTGTCTTAGATAATGTTTTCTTTTTACTAGATCCTCAGTCTTTGCAACTCTAGGGAAGATCTCAAGAAGAAGGTTCATTCTGTCATTGACAAATTTGCAGAACGCGGGCTTCGCTCATTGGCTGTTGCCAGACAGGTTTTGATTCCTAACCTCTAAATTCTTCATTATTTCCAAGGAAAATTCTCACTTTGTTGTAATGGTATGTTCACAGAAAGTGCCAGAGAAAACCAAGGAAAGTGAGGGCGGTCCATGGGAGTTTGTTGGCTTGTTGAACCTCTTTGATCCTCCCAGGCATGACAGTGCAGAAACCATCCGCAGAGCTCTCAATCTTGGTGTCAATGTCAAAATGATTACTGGTAATTTGTCTACTTAGTTGGTTACTCATGGTAGAGAATGTTTTCTTCTTCTTCTTCTTCTTCTTTTTTTTTAAAACAATCATCTAAAGTTTGTTGCCCACCTGTGGTTTTGTTAATTTGCAGGTGATCAACTCGCCATCGCAAAAGAGACTGGGCGAAGACTTGGAATGGGAACAAACATGTATCCTTCTGCATCTTTACTGGGCCAACACAAGGATGGAAGCCTAGATGCTCTTCCTGTGGAAGAGTTGATTGAGAAGGCAGATGGGTTCGCTGGAGTGTTTCCTGGTGCGCATCATTTAAATAAGATGTTACCCACTTTTGGTTATGTGGGCTGCATTGTCCCTAACATTTCTTTTTTGTTTTGTTTCTGTATAGAACACAAATATGAAATTGTCAAGAAGTTGCAAGAGAGGAAACATATCGTAGGGATGACTGGTGACGGTGTGAACGATGCACCAGCCTTGAAAAAGGCCGATATAGGAATTGCTGTGGCGGATGCTACAGATGCTGCTCGAGGTGCTTCTGACATTGTTCTGACAGAGCCTGGATTGAGTGTTATTATCAGCGCCGTTCTGACTAGCAGAGCAATTTTCCAGAGGATGAAGAACTACACCGTTAGTCGCCTTCTTATTGATCTCCTTTCGGGATTCTCAGTTTCTAGTAGATTTCAATAAATTTTTACGATAAAATGGACTTAAATCCTTCTATTTGCAGATCTATGCAGTTTCCATCACCATCCGTATTGTGGTAAGTAGAGAGAGTGTGTAATTTGTAGATTTTGGTACAAAAGAAGAGCTGAATGATGTTCCTTTCCACTTTTGCATGCAGTTTGGTTTCATGCTTATTGCTCTGATATGGAAGTTCGACTTCTCTCCTTTCATGGTTCTGATTATTGCCATCCTGAATGATGGTGAGTTTTTGTTGGTTTAATGCACCATTTGCATGGTTAAAGTGCAGGGAAATTATATTGATTAATGTTGTTTTTAGGTACAATTATGACGATTTCAAAAGATAGAGTGAAGCCATCACCACTGCCTGATAGCTGGAAACTAAAAGAGATATTTGCCACGGGTGTTGCACTTGGTGGTTATTTGGCATTAATGACAGTGATATTCTTCTGGGCCATGCATGATACTGACTTCTTTTCGGTATGAGCAACAATTTCTCTGTCTGAAACTGATTTTTTTTATTTATGGTTTACAATGCTGATCACCTCAACTTTAATGGATACAGGACAAATTTGGTGTTCGATCATTAAGGGAAAAAGATCACGAAATGACGAGTGCTTTGTACCTTCAAGTTAGTATTGTGAGTCAGGCTCTCATTTTCGTGACTCGTTCACGTAGCTGGTCCTATATGGAACGACCTGGTCTACTCCTGGTGGGCGCTTTCATGATTGCACAACTGGTATGAATTTTACTCTCTCACAAACATTACCTTTATATTTCACAACCCGGAAGCTAATGGAGTGTGTTTTTTCAGATTGCAACTGTGATTGCGGTATATGCCAACTGGGGTTTTGCAAGGGTTAAGGGAATTGGGTGGGGATGGGCAGGTGTCATCTGGCTTTACAGTATCGTTTTCTACGTCCCTCTTGACTTGCTGAAATTTGGCATCCGTTACATCTTGAGTGGAAAGGCATGGAACAACTTACTTGAAAACAAGGTAACGATTTTCGTTGAAGCAATCTTCTTCAGGACCTAGAATTGTGCATTGTCAAGAAGCACCATCACCTCATATCTGCACTTACTGTGTTTACTCTTTTTAACAGACTGCCTTTACCACCAAGAAAGATTACGGTAAAGAGGAAAGAGAAGCTCAATGGGCTCTTGCTCAAAGGACCTTGCATGGCCTTCAACCACCTGAAACCGCTAGCATCTTCAACGAGAAGAATAGCTATAGGGAATTGTCTGAGATTGCTGAGCAGGCCAAGAGACGAGCTGAAGTTGCAAGGTAGGCCATCATGGTTAAGAACTAAAATTGTTTTCTTTTATTGTATCGCCTGTCTCTCTAAACATGGGTTTGTAGGCTTCGGGAGCTTCATACACTCAAGGGACATGTTGAGTCTGTGGTAAAGCTTAAGGGCTTGGACATTGATACAATCCAGCAGCACTATACCGTATAAAGAATAAAAAATGGCGTATTAGCTTGAGAAGGAAAGGTTGCGGTTCAACACCTTCTCCAAATCAAAGGTAGCTAAGCTGGCCTGAAGAGTTAAAAGCCTTTCTAGATGGGAAGAGAGTTTAATGTGGCATATCTCTCTTGATATCTTTGTTTTAAGTTTGTCTTGTAATTCAGCTGCTGAAAGAAAAAAGGTTCTTATTTCCCTTAGCCTTTCTAGATAGGTAGAGAGTTTAATGTGGCATAAGTCTCTTGATCTCTTTATTTTTAGTTTGTCGTGTAATTCAGCTGCTGAAACAAAAAGGGTTGTTATTTACCTTGCTTTTGCCTCGGTAAAGAGCAACATAAAGGCGACCTTTTGTCACAGAGCTTACTTTTCCTCCGATTGGATGCTAGTTCTTTACCACATAATTTCTTACTGGCTCAGAATTTCTAATAACTTCAACTCCTACGCATGTTTTCTCCTTTCAACTCAAAACAGGTACAAGTATATCACGCAGAAGCTTGTTGGATTACGGGTGATTTAGGATGGATATAGTTTTCTTCAGAAAAAGGGACACGACAGTTGGCTTACAGAGAGTTTAAGTTGTTCGGATAATGAACGTGATGAATTCACAATATATCCAGACAAAGGAATCGAACGTAAACCATAATAGCTAACTGGTTATATTGAAAGCCCAAACCAAGTTGAAGAACTCATTTAACCAATTAACACCTCTTCACTTCTTACTTACAACACTCTATCCAAAGCAAAAACAGAAAATTACAGGGAAAGAAGTTATGTCCCTGAGTACGAGGGACCCAATTCTTCAAATACAACCCTTACGTTCGATCAAGAGTTCAGCAGTCTTAATTTTTTGCTCTGCAATTTTTATACCAATGCTTATTGTCTCAATGACGTCGGTGGCTGTTCTCCACTTTGTCGATGCTTTTCTGCTTTGGCTCTCAGGTTTTCCAGAGTGTGTATTGGGGTTTACACACTGTCCTGTTGTCCTATAAGTGCATTGTGTTTTGGTTTTTAGCACGCCTTTTATTTGCTTTCTTTCGTTGGATTAATAGGCTTCTTAGCTTTTGGAGGCTGTTGCCTATCCCTGTTATCCAGGGGAAAGATATGTTAGTTTATACTCTATAGTCAATCACTTTGTTATAATTTAGTGATAATTATTTAAAGGAATTCTTTATCTTATTCATATTTAGATATATATGATAAAGTCCATGTGATAATTGTACATTGCAAATAAAATTATAATGAGATTATAATTATAAGATTTATATTGCATTTATGTATTATCCTTAAATTGTTCCTAGTCACTGTTTTATTAAGGTTGGACATTAACAGAACATAAAAAGGCTAGCACACATTATGTTTTTCCTTATGAAGGAAGTAGTTGATCTCATAGGCTAAAGTATGAAGATACTTAAACAAATATGTCAGTGTTTGTTAGAGAATAAGTTCACTAAATAGATTCAATATGAGAAATTCATTAGGAATATTACTTGTGTTTCTATGGAATTCTCATTATGATGATTGTATAAGTGATCCTTTAACTTGAGGTTACCAAAGTTATCTTGTATAGGGATTACTATGTTTGGATACTACTTATGATTTATTTAATCATAGGTCTTTAATCGGTAGTCATTGGATGTAACATGAACTATATGGAGGTAGTTGTGTGATCAAGATAGGATTCATCACCCTAAAGTAATTAGGGAGAATGTTTTGTTCTCAATTAATATTGATTCGAGAAATTCTTGGCCAAGGTGGAATGAAGTTTTTTAAATAGTATACAAATGTCATTAATTGAATTGATAACTAATAATGAAAAACTAATATGATTGAACTCAAAATAGAGTAGACATTAATTCCATACTCTATATCTAATCAAAACACTGTAAAATGAATGAATTGAATTATACGAAAAAATCATGCATAGGTGACATTCCTAAATATTTGGGTGGTCATGACACGTTGCTAAACATCAATCTTGATCTATGATTATAAATTATTTAATTGACTAATTAAAGATAAATTAAAAGGAGTTTTAATTTATCTGATTCTAATTATGAATTAGAATTATAATTTATAATCATTGCCAACATATATGAGAACCCAATGGGTCTCACATATAGAATGGGTTGAATAGAACAAATTTAATTTAATCAAGTTGGACTTGATTGTAGAGTTTGAGCAACTTTATGATTAAATATGAGATATTTAATAAATAAGGATCAATATGAGATTTTGAATCTTATTTGGCCATAATTGATATTTAATTAGAATTATTTGTAATTCTAATTAAAGTTTAATCAAAATTAGAATTTAATTTCAATTAAATTATTAAAACGTCCAAAACTTATTATAAATAGGCTTAAGCTCTATAGAGCTAGCACTTCTTGCTTACCCTCTCTGTAAGAGTTACAGAGTTCTCTCAACTTATTATGTGGATATTGTTAGAGGCCAGACATTTGTGCGGCTATGGTGATTGAGACAGATTGATTTCGAAAACGGTTTGAGGGATATGAGAAGAAAAGGATCAAGTTTCGGAATAAGATACGAATTTAGATTCACGCTTATTAATGATTTATCTACTAATCATTTTATAAAATTAAAGAGATCTTGGTTTTTAAGAAACCAATTTGTAAAAAAGTTTCATAATTATTCCATTGCGACCAGGATCAGATCCCTATTCGGTTTCCCAATAAGATGTTCTATTATTCGCCGGTCATGTACGATATGTGTATTTGTGTCTAAAAATGTACCGGTGAAACTCCTTAAGTTTTGATGTACAGTATTGCCTTTAGAATCAGCTCAAATAAGAAAAAAAAATAACTCAATTAAAATTTAGTTTATATCACCTTAGTGTTCTTCCTCTTATTATCAGACAAATTCAATTTATTTAACATTAAATGATCATTTATATATAGCATCAATATTTTCATAATAAAAAAATTTACTTTCATTTTTAAAGAAAATTTCTTAATTTTCAAATAAAATTTTGAGAACTTTTGAAATAGTTTTGGATCGATTTTTTGTTAAAGAAGTGTGTTGAAACTTTTTCAAAAATTTTAAAAAACTTGTTTCAAGAGATTTGGTCAACCAACGTAGTGATTTGGGTGACCAACAATAAGATTTGAAGGTAATTTGCACATAATCAATATAGAATAGTATATCAATGTCCTTGAAAAAAGTTAAATTTTATACAAGGAATTAATAAGACCACACTAGTCACTAGATTAATTGACTTGTGTAGTAGAGTGGACAAAGAGTGCTTTGGAAACTAGTAGTTACAATAAGTTTATTTCTAACTATTATTTTGGGTTGTTTCCAATATAAATAAACTATGTATTAAATGTACGGGTAACATTAGCATATTAGAAAATTTTTAAGAGCCTTAACATATTAGAGAACGCATGTGAGTACAAGTGCATTTCATAAACCATATTGAGTCTTTCATTGATGTGAGCAAGAACGAGTGTTCTTGAGTTGTATATAACTATTAGTGTAGTAATTGAAAAAAGTTGTTTAGGATACACATTCTGAGAGTTTCTCTTGACTTTTAACAAGATTTTTAAAGAGTTACTTTTCAACGATGACAAAGAAAGATATTTATAAGGATTTCTTTTTTTTCTTATGACAAAAAAGATGAATGGTGGGTTCTTTTCATCCATTTAAATAAGAAGATAGTGAATTCCTAAGTAGAGCTTAAAGAGTGGGCATAAATTAAGAATTGTTTTCCTGAGCTACTATAAATTAATTTGTGACTATAAATTTATTTTTTTTCTCTTTCTCTACTCGCTTTTACTATTATTATATTGAGTTAATTACATAAAAATCCTAAATTTTATTAAATTTTGCAATGTTAGCCTAAACTTTAAAACATGACAATAAAATGCTCAAACTTTCAATTTTTTTCAAAAATGGTCTGACATTAGTCTTTGGGTTAACATTATTGACGTGGCAAAATATATCACCTATCATCACTTAGATAACACATGAACTTTATTTTTCACATCAACAAAATTTAAATTTTAAATAAAATAAATTATGAAATAATTCATTTTCTCTTCTTCTTCTTGCCGACACTTCTACTAAGAAGATGGTAAAAAAATTGTAGAAATTTGCTCAAGAGCTTCAAGTTTGTCTTTCCCATATGGAAGGTGTAGCAAAGCAGCTAACACATACCCTAAAATGCAAATCCCTAAGAAGTTCCAACCACCACCACCATAACCACCCTCTCCATCATAGTAGGCACCTCCATTTTCTCACTTTTCTTTATTCTTTTTCTCTCATCATCCCCCTTCATTGCTTTTGCCTCCACCTCCTTCACCATTGCCAACATCAGTACCCGAATTGATTTATCTCTCTTTTCGACCCAATGACCCTCTTTCACCACTATCCAATCCAATCCACCGACACCCTCTTTTACATACTTGATCCTTGATCTAAAGGTGACTCCTCTAGGATTTTGAGGCTCCTTTTTGCCGCTTACCACCTCAAAAACATTAACTTATTCACTTAGACTTCTTTGCTCTGCAGGCTGAATGTGACAACTTAACTCTCACTCTTCACTTCATTCCCATCTTTAGAACTACTCAAAATGTCAATTTGATTGAGAAAGCTAATTTCAGTTACCCAAAAGGCTCTTTAACCATGCTAAATGGTGCAACCATATTGTTAAGGATTTCTAAGAAGTGAAATTAGTTTATTAATTTTAGTGCTAAAGACTACCCCCTTATTACTCAAGATGGTAACATTTTAAACCATTTGTTCCTCTCACTATATTATTTGATACAACCTAATTTCAAAATTATATGTTTTATCTTTTGTAGATTGATTGTATTGAATATTGAGTTTTATTACTATGTCATTGTGGTTTTGACATCTTCTTTAATTCTAGCACATAATTTCACTTTTTGCTTATGCTTTTTTAATAAATTTTTTTCATAAATTATTTTCTAGGCATAGGAGGAGATGTCATTCCTTAGTTTGGCAGTCTTAGCTGGTGGAAAGTACTTCAAAAGAAATTTTTTTGCCACTTGGTCCTAAGTTGTAAGGTATGACCTAGGCAAAGAATTTAACCATTATTTTGCCCTAACCCTCAATGAGAATGGAAATAGTCTCAATCTTATTACATCATCATTGGATCCATTAATTTTAAAGGTATCGAAAATTTTCCAAAACATTGGCTATATGTGCATTAGGATCCTCATCTTGTATGCCATCAATCTGGACAAATTGTTGCACCATCTGAATGATACTCATTTTAATCTCAAAATTATTGGTGATAACAGTAGGTCTCATAATACTAGACTCTGCCCCTGTCAAGTTAGGCCTAGCATAATCAAATATGGTCCTTGGTTGGTTTGTCATGGTTTTTAATCCTTTGGTATCAATATGACCTTCTAAGTCCTTTATATGTCCATCTAGCTCGAACTCTCTAAGTAAGGTCCTTCGAAGATTTCCACAAGCTATCCTCTCAATTTTTGGATATTTGTCAACTAAGTATGATGGATTTTCTTAGGTCATAAACTAACAAAAAGACTTGTAAAAGTGAGAAAACCAATGAGTCAATAAATAAATTAAAATAAAAAATAAAAACAAATAAAGCAAGTAATAATGTCTAGATTAACAAAACTTAGATTTCCTTATATTCTAGTCCCTATCAACAATGCCAAAAACTTAATATGAAGCTTAATTTATATACTATAGATCTCAGAGTTAAGTGCTCTTATCAAACTATAGTATAAAGTTAGTGTGAATATCGAGCACTGATCCTATATGGATTATAAGTGCTAGTAAAAACTGATAAAGTAGATGATTATTTAATTTAAACTAAACTAAACTGAAATTCAACACAATAATAAACTAGAATATAGATAACACTAAGATTAATCAATATCGAATAACTAGTACCTACGTAATGAATCCCCCTAAAATTTCTTAAGTATTAACCCTTTAACCGTGGAAATTCCTATCTTATGTTGATATCTTTCTTAAGACTGTTAGTAACTAATACTCAGTTAATTAATCGAAAGCTATTTTTAGTTAAAACCCTAAGATTGTATTACTCGATTTGTGAATTTTACTATTAGGTTTGACAACCTATTTTTAGGTTTGTATGTAACTCCTTCTAATTATGGTAGATATATTCATATAAAAGGATTTCCCAATCTCAATCATATGAAATCATACATTGAATTAATATGCCAAAAATGTTGGTTCAAGACTTAAAACACATAATTGAATCATAATGAATCAATTAATCAAATCTCCTTAAAAAAATATCAAATCACAATATCCACCCCAACTTAGGATTCATCATACCTATGCATTAAACAAACTTAGTTCATAAACATAGAAAGCAAAACACACATAAAAAATTCAAAAGAATAATTAAAAAGAAATTAATCCATAATATATATATATGCTCTCTTTTTCTAATATAATCCCCTTAAAACTTCAATGGAAAGTTGTTCATTATCGAATCTTTAAATTAATCTTTGTGTTTTTCTTCATCCTAGGTTTAGAATTGTATCTCAAACTCTAACTTTGCTTCTAACACTGACTTTAAGTGCTTCTCTCTTGATTGGCCTTCATAATTTCCTTATATAGTGTAAAACTAGGTTTTCTATAATATACATACTTAATCACATGGTCAAGTAAATGACAATGTATCTCAGAAACACTTTAAAAATGCAAATTTACAAATTTATAAGAACTTACATAGATATAGGAAACAACTGCGTAAGTGACTTACAGAGGCATGTATCTTCACACGAACAATACAATGTCTTTGAAGCTTTACACATTCATAATGACTTATATGGTCCCTTACATGACCATGTACATTACTCACACGAGCGTGTACATTTTCACATGGGTATGTACCTCTATAATAGCCCCAATTATTTCATTTGTTGTCCTGATTTATCTCAGCTTTCTATCCTTTTCATCTATGAAGGCAATTAAGACCTGAAAGCACACTAAAAACAAAATAAGTACCAAAAACAATAAAAACTTTGAATAACAAGCAAAATGTACTAAATATGGGTATAAAAAATAGTCTATTAAATGTTTATTGGTGATACATTAATGAGATAACATATTATGCTCACAACTTTCACCTTAGAAATTTTGGCAAGCCCTACATTCAACCTCAAACACTTAGCCTTTTTAATAGATTTATTGATCACCTCTAAAATGATGTTTTGTTGTGGTGTTTTCTATTTATGTGGTGTCGCTGAATCTCATACCTCACATAGAATTTCTAAAATTGTGTCCATATATTTAATACTACCATTTAATCTCAAATACTTGATTTTTCTGCCTATCTAATTCTTTACCTCAACCTTCTACACCTTAAACCTTACAAAGACCTTGAATTTTCACTTCACAAATTATACTCAATTTTTTTCTTAAAAATCATTATTGAATGTTATAAAATATTGAGATCAATCCAATAATAACTCTCTAGTAGGACCCCATATGTTAGCATTTACATAGTCTATAATTCCTTTGAATTGTGATACCTTGTCTTAAATATCACCTTAGATTGTTTACTAAGCACACAAAACTTATGAAAAATTGACTTACAATGTTTAACACCCTTTAGTAGGCTCCTATTATGAAGTTCTGTCATTCCTCGTTCACTAGTATGTGTTATCATATAGTATTATCATCATCTAACTTTATTAAAATAACCTATTAACCTATAACTATGTTCCCCATCAGTTTATAGTTATTTTTATAAATCTTGACTCTTTGATCATAATTGAAAAACCTTATACGCGATTGTTTCGCAAACTTACAGATCTATCTATGGTAAGCACAGATAGCAGAAATATTAAAAGCACCAAAATAAGTGAAACCAATATTTGTTAATGCAGTTCGACACACTTTGCCTACGTCTGTGGGGCCCTCACCTAGCTTAATCAATTTCACAAAAGTTCAATAGTATTACACAAGGCCTTACTGAGCCGACAACACTAAATCCTTGCAACTATCGCTCAACCTCACTTCTCGTGAAATAAATTCACACCCAATAACACGACCGACTCGTGTTAAACTCGATAGAAGATTTGCTAAACAAAGACTGCTTTTAATAAAGAAACAATTTAGTAAATAATTCAAATAAAATAATTGTCCACCTGTAGGATAATATGCCTTCCAATCGAAAGCCACTCCAATGTACGAAGGATTAGCGTAAGTGACTCACAACAAGAATCAATGCAGAAACATGAATCCTTCGTACATTGGAGTGGCTTTCGATTGGAAGGTATATTGTCCTGCAGGTGGACAATTATTTTATTTGAATTATTTACTCAATTGTTTCTTTACTAAAAGCAGTCTTTGTTTAGCAAATCCTCTATCAGGGTTAACACAAGCCGGTCATATTATTGGGTGTGAATTTATTTCACGGAGAGTAAGGTTGAGCAATAGTTACAAGGATTGAGTGTTGTCGGCTCAGTAAGGCCTTCTGTAATCCTATTGAACTTTCTTAAAATTGATTAAGCTAGGTGAGGGCCCC
>JAOQMM010000172.1:10334035-10346681 GCA_027563515.1 Erythroxylum platyclados | reverse complement strand
TGGTTGAAGATTCCGATGAAGCTCCGGCGGCTGTTGTTCCTCTGACTGCACCTCCTCCCGCTCATCCAAAACGGACTAAGCAGAAGGCTCGAAAAACTGCTCGACTACCCTGCCGTATGTATTCTGCTCGTATGACAGCGAATGACGCAATGTCATTTAAGTTTTTCTCGTTGGCGGCTGAACAAAATGGGACACCCTCACCACTGTCGGATTTGTTATTGATCGCCCAATAGATTCATAAGAGTTTCAACAACATGGACTGGACACCCTACTTTTGGAGCGAAATTTATTGCAGGCCTCTTTACTTCCGCAGCACTACAACTCTGATATGGTAAAAGAATTCTATTACAATATGTCCTTTGATATCATAAATGAAACTGCCTTAGGTTATAGATCAGTGTATGTGAGAGGTCAGGTAATCCGATTTGATGTTGATAGGTTGAATTTATTTCTGAGATTTGATAATAAGATTGGTGATAGTCTTTATGATGATGACTGGACTGTGTCAAATGATCTGATTGCTACGGTATTGACTGGTGAAAAATTGACTGCATGGCCATCAAGCTCGGTGCTTCGATCCTCAATGCTTACTCAGAAATATTTTGTGTTATTTAAATTGGTAGTGACTAATTGGATGCCTAGCACACACGTGCTCTCTGTCTATTTGGCACAGGCCAAATTAATCTACGTGATTGGCACTGGGGTGCGATTCAATCTAGGCCAGCTCATTCTTGAAGCAATGTTGGCGATTGATAGTAAGCCGCATTCTCTATTGTATTTTCCATGTCTTATTACTAAATTTCTATATGCAAATGACGTTCCCAGGATGGAGTCAAGTATCCTTGAGTCGTTGCCCTTGATGACTATCTCTGCAAGGATTTTCCCGCAACCACGAGTAGTGGATTTGCCATATACCGCAGCTGGCCTCTCGGATGGATCGGGAACAACTTTTGTTAATCCTCATACTACCCTATTTCATGAAATTGAGCAGATTGAAGGCATCTTTCAAGTGGCGAGTGACGCTCTTTGTCACTTAAAGCAACGAGTTCTACGGTTTCCCGAACCACATTGAGTTTGATTTCTTGTTTTTGGTATGTGTTGTCCCAAAAGGGGAGAAGACAGTGTTTTCGTTATTTTTGATGAATTGCGGTATTCTTCTTGTCAATGTCGGTTATGTTGTAGTATCTAGATTGGCTATGTAGATATTGTGAACCTTGGATGCCTCTATCTATTGAATTTTGGATTAAAGGGGAGCATTATGCATTTATCATTCATATGCCCAATCATGTCATCTAGGGGGAGCTAAATAGTTGTGACAAAAATATCAAAAAGGGGGAGATTGTTAAGATATGAAATATATCTTTTAAATTGTGTTTTGGCATGTTATTCTTTAATTGGACATATAAGAGATTAATAAGGATTATACCTTATCTTAAAATTGGTGTTTGAGTTGGATTCAAAAAGATACAAGATTATCTTGTAATCAAATAGTTGCCAATTAATAGAAGTTGATTTGATGTTGGAGTAAAAAGATAAGGTGAGGATGTTAGGTCGTTGCAGGAGTGTATCTGCCGAAATTTGTAAGTGCAGAATGTGTTTTTAGATTTTGTCAAAAATGGCAATGGATTGTATGGGAGATCTTTGCTCCTTTACTGATTTCTGGAATTTTATGTGTGGCAAAGGGTTTTGTTCTTGTTTTTTAGTCTAAAGCGTAGGCGTGAGGTGTGGCCCTTGTGTGACGGAAAAACTTGTCCTCTTTGCCAATTTGTGTGTGAATACTGCTGGATTTTTTTGGTGATTAACGTGAATCACAATCAGTGCAGGTTCTGGTCTTCTTTGATGCAGTGATCTTCATTGATAGCTTGAGTTTGTAACAGATATAATACATCTTGAGTGTTCGGCGGTGTTTTGGTTGAAGCTATTTGAAAAGCATATGGCTAAAGTAGTTGCATTCACATTTCTGCATTGATTCTTGTTGTGAGTCACTTACGCCGATCCTTCATACATTAGAGTGGCTTTCGATTGGAAGGTATATTGTCCTGGAGGTGGACAATTATTTTATTTGAATTATTTACTCAATCGTTTCTTTATTAAAAGCAGTTTTTGTTAGCAAATCCTCTATCGAGGTTAACATGAGTCGGTCGTGTTAATGGGTATGAATTTATTTCACGGGGAGTGAGGTTGAGTGATAGTTGCAAGGATTGAGTGTTGTCAGCTCAGTAAGGCCTTGTGTAATCCTATTGAACTTTCGTGAAATTAATTAAGCTGGGTGAGGGCCCTGCAGCGTAGATAAAGTATGTCGAACTGCGTTAACAAATATCGGTTTTACTTATTTTGGTACTTTTAATATTTCTGCTATCTGTGCTTACCAGAGATAGATCTGAAAGTTTGCGAAATAATCACGTATATAGTTTTTCAATAATCAATGCACCCTTTTACTACTTAATATTTTTCCATCAATTTTATAGCTAAAATTGTCTGCATGTAAGATGCTCAAAGAAATTAGGTTCTTTCTCAAATTTGATACTTGTCAAATATCATACAACATCCAGACAATACCATTAAACATATAGATCCTAACTTATCTTATTCTAATGATTTTGCAAGTTTTATCATTCGCCAATCAAACAACCATAAAGTTGCCTAACGTGCAAGATAGAATCTAATCCTTGTTTGATGTCATTTAATGAGATCATCTTGTATCCAATATCTATAAGTTGAAACATAAAGCATATCTTTGCTACTACAATCCAAGTCCCCATTATACATTGTATAGCAAATCTTGATGAATCATCAAAACTCTTTCACCATTTTGCTTTTTTTAAATTTTAGCAATCCCTTTTGATATATAACGTTTGATCGTGCTAGTAAAACCAAACTATATTTTTACTCGTGGATTTTGATTTAGAACATCTCTTGGATGAACCATCCTTATTTTGCTTCCTCCTACAGTCTTAGTTTTCATTCACATACAACCTTTCACCTTGAGATCTTATACCGATACTTTTTTATTGGTTATGAGTCAAATAGCGCAACGGTTATTTGTCCAATATGAGCATTGTTACCAGATGTTCATAAGCAAGATTCAAAGAACAAAGTAAAATCATTGTTTTATCCTTATCTGCAATAGTCGGCTTGAGCCTTAGTAGGTTACTGGCTATTTATTGAACACACTAATATGTTATTCTAGATGTATTCCTTTATGCAACACTAACTTGTATAGTTTATGTTTTAGAAATAGCTTTCTTTAGAGAGACTTTGACATGTATCAATTCTATAATTTTCTTATATATTTCGATAAGAAATACAATTTTCATGACATGGTACATAACCTTATATGCTATATAAAGCTACATGATTCTAGCTTCTACATATAACTATTCTTAGTTAAAGTCATCCATAGCTTCTAGCTTACTCTCTCCCAACTCCTTTAACATGCCTTGCTTTGCCAACAAATCTTTCACTCTTTGTTGTCATAGTATAAAATTCACAGTTCGATTGAATGTTCCCACTTTAAATTTTTTATCTGAAGTCATTGTTACCTCAATTATTCTCTGATATCACTTGTTAAGAAAATAGATAGGAAGAATAGAGAATAATAAAAGAAATAAATAAATAAGAACACAAAAAGCCTTTAATTAGTTTTAATAAAGTATGCCTACGTTGATTGACTTGTTCTAAATGTGTCAATTATGAATTATCCGAAAGTACACGGCGTAATTGTAGCTAGTACCGGCAAGTACTGGTTGATCATATGAAGACGATGGGTATTAGTAATTACCGTTGTCCTATTATCTAGTCTACAAATTTAGTTTTGATTTTTAATTAACGAAAGTAAAACTTAAATAAATAAAATAAACAGGTAGCAATATTTAACAGAGAAATAAAGAATTACTTAGAAAACTATCGATATCAAGAATAATGTCTAGTTTATGAATTCCCTTAAATACCCTTAACTAGTTGATCTTTTATTATGCAATTATTTATTGACTATTGGACCGTGAAAATTCTTATGATATGCTAATAGCTCTCTTAAGTCTAATAACAACTAATCCTAAAATTATCAACTAAATTGCTCAAGTTAAATTTTATAGGATTACTTTATTGAATTGTGAATTTCACTATTAAGTTTGATCAAATTCGAAGGATTTATGTCATCCTATCTATAAGGTTGCAATCAACTCCTTTCAATTACTATAGATCTATTTATATAAGGATTTCTCAATCTCTATGTTATGAAATCAGATTATGAACTAATATGCTAGATCTAATAATCCATATATTAAATATGTAATCCAATCACAATATATTAAACAAAAAAATTGCATTAAATAAAAGAATCAAAACATGTTATAGCACAAACATATGGTTCATCTTATATAGACACTAAAGAAATTTAGCTACACTTGATAGACGATGAAATCAAACATAAACAGAAAGAAATATGACTAGAAAATGAAGAGTTCATAATTCTAAAACTCCCTTTTATCTCCTATCGGATATTCTTTACAAGGTAGATGTTTGATCTTGTATTCTCTTAGATCTTTCAATGATTTCTTCGTCTTTTCCACTTCTTTGAATCAAAATCACTCCTAAAATCACCTCTAAATGTCTCTGCACATCTGCTCTTCTATTTTGCCTCCGAACACGTTTTTATAGTAATTTTTAGGGTTTCGGGAGATTCACGATTTGATACACAACCGTGTGTATAACCCAAAATATTCAAAATTCATGATTCTGCACGAGCTGGTGCATGGCCGTGTATCCCTTCTTTGCTTCAAATATTTGTTTTATGCCGCGTTTTCATTTGAATTCTTCTCCGTTTGATCCATCAAAGCAATTATAACCTATAAACATACTTGAAGCAAATTAAGTATCACATATATAATAAAAGTATGAAATACCAAACAAAAATATATCAAATATGGGGTATAAATATGATCAAATATGCATCTTTTATACATCCTCGTGAATCAAGAGCGACTGATTCACTATCGAATAACTATGATGGTGGTTACATCAAACTAGGTTTACAATAGTATATTTATATGTGAATCCTCACTAATATAGTTAACTTAAATAGCCCGTTTACTAAATCTAATATGATTTAATAATTACTCTAGTGAGTTTTAGAATCTTTTTAAAGTTTAAAATCAACCTTAAGTGTGTTGTCAAATAAGGTTGATTGTCGCAGTCGTGCTCTAGGTTATGAATCTAACTATCTTTCTCCAGAACATGACATAGTTTCTAAGATACTCGTTCTTCAAACTGTAGATCGTCCTACTTTTCTACACACTAAGACACGACCTTAGATTTTATTGATTTCTCCATATAAGACATCAGATCGTATCTTCCTTCGAAAACACCTCCATCACACTAATATGCTCGTACCTTCACCTCTAATTTTCAGAAAAGTACACGCTCTTATATTCCAAACTCCACCCAAAAGGCTTCTAAGTAACACCTATTTTCATCTAGATACTCCAAGATTGACGCCCATATATATCAGTCACACACAACATCATGTATTTTTGCTGAGCTTGAGTTTGAAGTATTTTGCTGGAATGCAAATGGTGATGAGAGAATTTTTGTCCTCATAGGCATAATCGACACTCTATTGGGCCTAGTTTCCTAATAGTCTAATGCACACATGTGTACTATATCTTTAAGCCACTGCACGTTTCATAATTTGTATTTCTCATTTCTTTTGGAAAGATTTTTATGCTTTTGATGAGTACTATAGCTTTTTCTAATTGCAATTTTTATTGATATCTAATCTTCTGATATTAACATTTAAGCTCCTTTTCACTTCAATACTTTTTAGACCGATATACCTAACTCAATATGATTTTCGGTTTTGTACTTTTACTATATTGGATCTATATCCAAATCCATATGACGTTGATAAGTGTAGAAAGATTTAAGTGTTTAAAAAGATTGGATTTGGTTTGGAGCCGGAATAAAAAAGTATTCGCATCTGATTTTATTCGTGGCAAGATTGTCTCCAGGAAAAAGAAATCAAGAAAAATCTAGACAGAAGTTAATTTCATATCTAGACTAGTTAGGTAAGGAAAAAGAAAGATGACAAATAGTCCATTTCTTAAGGCTAGTGAATGATATAAGTTGCATTTGGATCGAAGAAAAAGAATTGAGCATGGATCCGTTTTAATCCATGCTCATGTTCTTCCTTGAATTATTCTTCTAACTCTTTGTTTTAAGTTAAAGGAAATGGCTAATTGTGGGACATTGGAGATGTGCCCCATTTCTTAGCTGCCGAAACTCTATGATCATAGACTCACATGGATAAACCCATAACTAATTGATGCTTTACAGACGAACTTATCCATCTAAAGTAGCAACGAGATCGAGCTCAAGATTCTTGTCTTTGCCCTTCTCTTTTATAATCTAATACTAAAAGTTCCCAATTCATGTGATGCAAATGAGTTTAGACTTTGAGGTTGATTAAACAAGTAATCCAAGAGCTTAAAACAATACACCCACAGGTCATATCCACACTTTCATTTGAAGGCAGGTTCACACAGAAAAGCTTCCTTGAAATGTTTGCGTCCATCTTGTCCTTAAATAAGCAACGAAAGAGAAATTGAGAGGCCAAAAAGCGACATGACCAAATAGGAGACAATAGGGCAATGTGGGGTGAAGGGATCTTGTTTTAAAATGAAGTTAAGGTTATTGGATCCAGAGAAAATAAGGTTTGGCGCAAATGTAGAGAGATTCCCTCATAAGTGTTTTTGGTCGAGCATTCACTCTCCGAATCTGATGCATTGAATGCAGGAAGGAGCTTTCTGACTACAAAGAAATGATTGAAGTTAGAATCTTCTCTCCTTTGACCCTCTTTTGTTTCTAAATTATTAAAAGTGAATGGTCGGTTTAGCTTAGACAAGGACCAAGAATTGGTGGAGCTCTCCAGTCTCCAATTTGCATAGCAGATATTGGTATGGTTAAGGTGGTCTTTTTAGGCACAGGAGATGGGAAAAGTCTCTATCTAGTCAATTCATGAACATCCACATTTTTTTTTTATCTTCCCCAACAAGTAAACGAATCTTTTTCTCGATAAACGGAATGCGCTTTGGCTTTGGCCGAGTAACCACTTTCTCTTCCAATCTGCTGTAGGTATCAATTAGTCTCCCATTCTTGGGAAGGGGGTTGTAAAGATGAATGTGTTACTTTCATATGATTCATTATCCAACTTAAAGATTATCCTTGATGATACTTGATAGGTTCAAGAAAGAAAAAAAGATAACTACTTTTGTGTAACATTCAAGGAGTGGACTAGCACTCTACCCTATAAGTCTTGCCTTTTTCAGACAACCTTACACAGAGAAATATGGAGCAATTTAATTAACTTAAATCATTAATTATGGTTCAACCATTGGGGGAGTGACAACTGGCAAGTTTTGTTCAGACGACTTGAGAACACTTCGCGAGGCATACAGAGACTTGAATACGAACTCCAGACACAAAAAGGATCATATTCTTTTGTCGACAAACTAGGAGTTAAACCCATTTAATTAGTAGATCTAATCTGATAGATCTCTACAGCACTTTAAATGGTATATAAAACTATTTGCTCGTTGGAGGCAACCAATTGGTGGGAACCAATGATGTTGGGTGGATTAAGGTTTTACATATCTAGTGGGTCTATTGAGAATCCAATGGGACCTAATTGGTTATACTTTGATAATATATATTAACTTGATATGATTGATTATAATGTTTGTATAAAATTAGTAATCAACTTCAGTATATAATTATCAAAATAGGATAACTATATAGTGGCAAAATATTATGCATAATATTTGGGTAAATAATACAAAATATTTAACCAATCAAATATTTGGATAATTGATTATAAACCTCTTAATTATTTCCTTTATTTATATACTTATATTTTATAAATATTGCTCTTATTTAGATAATGAGAACATATAAATCGTACTGTGATCAAGATAATTTCAAAGCAACAATGAGGTTTTAATGTAATTAACCTAGTCTCAATAGATATAAGTTCAGCGATAATTGTTTTCAATTGGAGAAAAGGATCAAGATGTAGAACGGATCCATACACTTGTTCAAATTCAAAATGAAGGAACAACAAAAGTTGCATAATATTCATGTGATCCTATTGTTGAGCATACAAAGCAAAATCTCTTTCATGCTATTTTAATCATAGGTAACAAGTTGAACCTAAATAGCTTGTAACTATAAAACAAAACCATACATATATTGTCCAACTTCCTGTTTTAGATAATGCAATTGCCCTAGTAACTGAAACTGATGAGCATGTGGAATAACATTTGGCAAGAATATCCCAAACTTTTTTTACAATTTCAGAACGATCAAAGTGTTATTTGATTGCTAGCTCATATATGTTGCAAATCCATTTAAGAATTTGATAATTTCTAATATCTTATTTTTCTAGTCATTTTTTAAAATTTTTAGGGTTTTCTCCTTGCTTCTTGGTTCGTTTAACAAAACTACCTGTAACATAACGTCTTTATTTGTGATCTTGCAAAAAAATAGACATTTCTTATACCTACAACACATAGATAGTCTCATCAAATGAAACAATGATGGGGTTGACAATGTCAGGTTTATCGATAATACAAGATAACACAAGTACAAGACGGGTGTAAAACAGTGTAGAATAAGATATGTGCATGATGAGATAAGTGTAGGTATATGACCAAATAAATGTAGGATAGGACAATTGCAGGTGGGGCGGGAGTAAGACAATGATAACACAAAAATTATTTAAAAAGTTAGCTCTGATAACATGAAAACATAAGAGTTTAAGCAAAGTTGTATATATTGTTGTTGTGTATGAAATATGTCAAAGAAGGATTTTATTTATAAAGTTATAAGTACATGAAATAAAATAATCAAGTGATTATCTTTAAGTAATTGCCTAAATTTTCTAGATTGATTGCTCTAATATTTTATATTAATTGCCTAAATTTTCTAATTAATATGGTATTGACTATAAGGAGATGACATTGTAGAAGATTATAAAGCTCAACTTATTAATAAAGAGTTCATCCAAGAATATAGTATTGACTATGAGAAGACTTTATTTTTGTGACTCGTCTCACTTCAAATTGTAGCCTGATAGTAGTTGCTATAATTAAGAAATTGCAACTAGTTCAAATATATGTCAAAAATGTCTTTTCAATGGTGACCTTTCTAAAGAAGTGTATATGTGACTAAGACTACCTCCCAAGTTATGATCATCCTTCAGACATAATTTTTCACCTTAAAAAGGCTCTTTACAACCACAAACAATCCCCTTAAGTATGGTTTACTAAACTTGGTTCTATTGTTTAATAATTTGACTTTCTTTCTATCCATATGATAAATACTATATTTGTTTGATACACATATAGAGGCTATATGCTCTTATTACTCTATGTAGATGATATAATTATTACTAGAGATGACCTCGATGGTATTACAAAATTGAAACAATATCTTACCCAACATGTCTAGATGAAAGGTCTTGGACATCTAGCCAAATTTTTTATATTAGAAATACTTTATAATGATTTAGGCTACTGTCATAACTATAGTGCTTCGTATAGGTAATTCGTGGGGAGTTTGGTATACCCTGCAATCACTTGTCATAACATAGCTTATGTAATTTATATTGTGAGTCAGTTTTTGAAAACTTCTCGAACCACTCATTACACTATAGTGCTTCGTATTTTACGCAATGTTAGAGGTATCCTATTTATTGGCATCTAAGCTTTATCATCTTCCTCTTTGGAGTTCTATGTATACTCTGATGCTGGTTGGGTTAGAGAACTTGTTTACTGATGCTTTACGATTGGATTATGTTTCTTTCATGGTGATTCTCTTATCTCATGGAGAAACAAAAGACAAATACTAATAGTTTGTTCTAGTTTGAAGCTAATTATAAAGCCCTTGCCGATACTACTTCTAAACTCATATAGTTCTGTTAACTATTACAGGATATAAGAATTGAATATTCATCGATCACTACTATTTCTTATGATAACTAGAGTGTCATTCAAATTATACATCATGATATGTTTCATAAGCAAACAAAATATATTAAGAATGATTATCACTTTGTTCACCATCATCTTTAATAAGGAACCATTTCTCTTGTCTCTGTTTCATCCCATGATTAAACAATTGACATTGTGACCAAAACTTAGTTGCCAACTTAGATGAATAAACTCATTATCAAACTCAAATTGACTTCATTTAGACTATCTTGAATTTAAGGGAGACGTATTAGTTAACTATAATATAATATTACCAAAATAAGATTGATTGTATAATAACGACATAACATTATGCAAAATATTTAGATGATTAATGTAAAATATTTAAACAATCAATATAAGATATTTGGATAATAATTGTAAATAATCTCTCCATTGTTTTCTTTATTTATGTATTTATAACTCTATAAATAGAGACTTCATGTATATATTTCATAAACAACAATAATATACAAAGGTTATCTTAAACTACTCTAAGTTCACATAAAATAAGAGAAAATGGCATAGTAAGATTCTCTTATTCAGTTTCTCAAAAAATGGCATGGTCAATTTCTCTTAAAAGTTCTTAGTCTTATACCCTTCAACAAATCCTACTAACCAGGTCATTTATGCATCCTCATATCAAGCATTATATCAGAGATAGGCATAATACCAAATTCTAGTTTGACAATTGGCATTCACTAGGGCCTCTATGTAATACATGATTTTTTTTCCAGTTTTGAAAGGCTCAATTCTAGAAGATACCAAGGTGCAAATACTCATTTAAAATAACAACTGGGTGTGGCCATTCCATCTGAGCAGAAGAACTACGTCAATTGTGGAGTAAGCACCAACTTATTCACCAGATCAGAGGCAAGAAGATGAAGTTAGATGGGAGTTATACACATCACATAAATTTATTGCATAATCGTGTAAATAACTACTACTTGGCCCACTCACCAGATTTCCTCTTCATAAGCTGATATGGGGATTTGGAATTTCCCAGGCTCACTCGTTTATACTTTAGTTAGCAGTTGGGCAGAAACTGGGTACTAGAGACATGATAAAATTCTAGATTACAGATAGATCTTGCCCTTTATGTAGTGGGGAGGATGAGTCTCTAGATCATCTCTTCTTTGGTTGCCCGTGCACAAGATAGCTATAGGGTAAGTTTCTCTCCATTTTTAACCTACAAGATAGAAATCTTGCCTAGAAAGCCTGTTTGAATTGGGTCAATGATTTGAAATGATGCAATAAAACAGATCATAGAGCATTCAAGATTGGTTTTGTCGTGGTAATAAATTTCATTTGGAGATTGAGGAATATAATGATCTTTAGGACAGTAGAAGATTACAAGAAATTCAACTAGAATGAGTTTTATCTCAAGCTACGGATGACAATCCTGTCAATGCCCCATCTTCAAAATTTATTTGATCAACTCAGGCAACAGTTAAGTATATAGTAATAGCCGGTACTTAGGTATGAAAAGTTGAGTAGCTAGCTATTATTTTTGTATAGACTCTAACTATAAAAGTTGTATATCCTCTCTTTTGTAATTTCCACCTCTTTTGATTGAATATATTCCTTACTTAACTTCCAAAAAAAAGATTCTCTTATTCAATGGAGCTGATTTATAACATCTGGACAAGTTTTGTTTATTTTTCAAATTATTTACAAACTGGACATCTAAATTTGTTATCTTTTTTAACTGACTTAGTTACCAATTCCAATTTGGTATTCCATGAATTCTTAAATTTGTGATGAATGTGACTTGTTGGATCTATCGTGTAGAAAGTATTAATGTCTTTTCTCTCACTCAAATCTTAAATTTATTTTCTCAATTTCGTGAGAGAGAGAGAGAGAGAGAGAGAGAGAGAGATTTATGGATGATAACAAGTTCATTGCTTGGTTAGTTAAATAGATACGCAGTATAGTTTCTGCATTTTTAATCACAGTTCATGACTGCATGTCTATGTTCTATAAAATTAAAACCATCTAGATATAGATTAGCTGGAAATTGTGTTTAAATTCGAGACTTCAAAATATTTGTATAACTTCTTTTCATAATGTCATGTTTCATGATAGTTTAAGTCTGACAAGGTTGGAGAAAATATATCTAAAATGGAGAGCTGAAAACGAGACCATGATAATCTTAAAGAACCAAAATAAATAAACAAACAAACCAACAAAATATTTTTATCTATCTTTGAAGAAAAAGAACAAAATTGGCATATAGGATACCATAAAAAATTAGTAGCTTCATAAATGCATATACCGAAGATTTCTATCAAAATCAACTAGTTATTTTCTTTAGTAATTATGTTGGAGAAATATTTACACTCATTTAAATGTTCTTCTCCAGATGATGAAGCTGAGAGACTTGGTTTATCTTTATATTAAACACAAGGTTGGCAATGGTGCCAGGATTTGGCTTTGGTATGATAACTAGGTTAACTCGAGTCCACTTATCCTCAACACTCAAATTCATTACTTGAGGAACAGAATTGTAACACACCATTTCCATAGAGTACATACCCGAACACTCGGCGGATATCCAGGAACATACCCCATGAGAATGGCATGTTAGAGCAATCACATACAATCAAATTGGCATCATATGT
>JAOQMM010000172.1:10243760-10263174 GCA_027563515.1 Erythroxylum platyclados | reverse complement strand
AGACGGCCTCTGTTGATTAGGTTCTACGATCTATTTACGCTGAAACCCTTTCTTGAGCTTTTTCTTTCTTTTAATGTTTGGTTTCCTTTTTATGCTTTTATGACATCTTTTGTAAAGTACATTTATGTCCTTGAGGACATGCCTCCTCTTTTTTCTTCGACATCAGTGACGAAATATATCCACAGCCTCATCTGTAACAAAGGCTTCATATAAATACATGGATGTCTAAAATAACTTCAAACATATACAGAATTCTCTGAGTCTTTCCGTTTCTGTTTGCAAGTTGCAAAAACTTTCACTCTTCCTTCCTACTCTTCTCTGCGCAGGAAACAGTATAAAAAAGAAACAAGGAACACTTGCCCTTTTACCGTTAGGCTCTTCGAGTCATTGCAAACACTAACAGGAGGTTCTCTTAGCAACCAATGAGAGAAACCTGGAAAGGGGTTGAGAGATGGAATTAAGAACTGGAAGGAGAAGAGGAGTTTATATCATCAGACTGAAGAGGAAAATGTAAAATGCTGAAACTTTTGTTTTTCAAGTGACACATTACACACGATGACTTTTTACCATTCCATTTCCTGACTGTATCATAAACTTCCATTCCTATGTGTGCAAAATCCTTTCATCTCTTTCCTTTTTCATATGTCAGGTGGTATTTAACTTGAAAAACATGATTAATTAATTTTTTTGGACCAAGCTATGCCTATAATAGAAGCCCCACCCCACCTTTTGGGTTTACGGCAGTGCATGAATGATGGGCGGCGACCGACCCCACCCCATCTCTACTCCTTCGTTCTCTTTTTCCCTCACGAAGCGGAAGTCACCATTCTACACAAGCCCGTCGCTTACCATAAAACTCTAGCCTTTCTCGGACCATCTCTCTCTCTCTCTCTCTCTCATATCAGCAACAACAATAACAACAAAGAAAATAAATGTTTTTCTATATACTCGAATATTAATCAGGATTCTCTTCCCAATTCTATGCTTTACTTTTTCTCGATAAGCAAAAGATATCGATTTGTTTATCGAAATGAGATATGCACATTCTACATGCATAACATAAAAGTCACCGATACCAATCCCGGCAAATTCCACCTGTACAAATTGTTGATGAACTCAGAGGTACTATTTTTTTCCCCTCACTTCCTTGTTTAATTGTCCTTTTGGGATAAATTAATCGCGGTTTGTCACTCCCAGAAATCCAAAGGAACAAAAAGATAAATTTTTTCGACTGGTCAAGTTATAAAAGCCATATCAAGTTTACTACCCTTTTCCAACAGCTTTCCAGATGGAAGGTTTTTGCTATTATTTGATTTATGTTCCATTGCAACAACGATGGGCTTCGTTTCTTTCTCCTTTTCTAAGAATGTTAAATAGCTGTAAATGCTTTACCGGACAAAAAATACCAATCTTTTATAGCATTCTCGTCAAGTGTTAAGCAAATTTTACCAGCGAGAGAAAATCATTTTGTCACCTTCTAAGAAAACCCAGATAGTAATCCTATTATCATCTTGTCGGAATTATCTTTTCTGCTTCTATTAGTTGATGATTTTTAAGAAAGTTGGATTTTTAATGATGTTTATTTAAAGTTAACAACAGTTTGTGAGTTCTTTGAAGGGTGGACTTTTGTTGCCGTTAGTGATAAGCACGCCTGGCACTCATCATTCCCTCCAACGCCTCTCTGTCTCTCGCTCTCTCTCTCTTTCTAACTTTTGATTTTTTTGGCTCCCCTCTGTAGACTTCATTTGGTATTTGCCGAATTGTTATTCTTCTTCTTTAGCCCCACTTTCCTCATACTCGCTTTTTCTCTCTCAACTTTTCTATTTTCACATCTTTCCAGCTTTTTCCTTGTCTCTGCACTTCAGAAAATACTTCCGACTGAATAATAATAGCATCTGTGTTAGTCAGATTGGATCTGGTCGCTTCTTGGTTGGATTCTCTACCCAAAGAACAGGTTCTTTTGATGCCATCGTTATTAATTTTCTCTTTTTAGTACCTTTTTCAATCTTTTTAGCCTCTGGGTATCTCATCAGACGTCTAATTTGGCCAATATTCCTGATGAGAACTTCTGCTGCTTGTGAAATGGATTTATGAGACTTTTGTTTGTCATGAAATTTTGTTGACTTCGATTTTTATGGTTTCATTTTGCGTGTTTTATGGGTGAATTTTGATCCAGTTGGAATATTGGTTGCTGCATCATGCTACTGTGTTGTTGTTACGAATTTTTTCATAATAGTTGGCTACAGGTTAAAGTATTAATGTTCCAGAGCTATAGTCGTATTCAAGGGACAATGCTTAGGAAATCTTAAAATATCTGATTTTGTTCGGATATTTTACAATTTTCTTGTGATGACTTCTTCTCTTATGCTTTGCTTTGATTCTCGAGCCGAATTATTTCTAGCCGCGCTCCATTTCTAGATGCACCCTCTACGTGGTTTCATAGATTTTCATACATCTACATTGTGTTGGTTTGATCAATCTCGACTGCTTATTGGTCAGTTGTGGACAGTTTACTCCACCGGCGTTTTAACGAACCGTTGTATGTCAAGCAAGGAACCAATTAGGTGGGCACAAAATTAATCTCTCTTTTTCAGTTGACTGGAGTAGGTGAATAATGAAAAGAGTAATGGGCGCAATATCAGGTTTAGAGTGTGATTGGACTAGGTATATCATATTCTCTGATCTTACTAGCAGAAACGTGGTTCTACAATTTCCAGGAGAGGTCTCTCTATTGATTCTACTGAAAAATGTAGCTCTTTGATACTTATCGGAACTCAGATTAACAGGAAACTAGTGTTGCCCAAACAAAGAATTCCGAAGTCAATAAGAATGATGCGACAATTAGATTCCATTTGTTATAGGATTAACCGCTAGATACTAATGTGCATCTCTATATGTTGTAGTTGCTCGTTCCATCCAATTGTATATGGTCCGGGGTTCAAGTCCTGATAGAATCTGTAAAGGCAGAAACCAGGTTTTTAAACGTTTACATAATTTTCAGTAAGTACTTGTTGTGAACCATATCAAAAGCAACTCAGGCATATTATTGCTCCAATAGAAAAGTTTATCCTTTGCTCATAGTATACTTGCAATATTTTGTCTTGTTACTAAGATAACTTTCCATAAATAGTATTAACTATACTGTAGAAGACTCCTACTTAAGATATATCAAAGATGTATAATTGTGTTTAACTTTTGTTGCTCGTTAAATTTTTTTCCTACCTATTTCAGGGTTTTGTTTCCCAAGCCTTAAGCCAAATTGTGGAATCCAAATAGCATAATTGGACAAAGACCATGGCAGTTTCCATGAGAGATTTAGATCCAGCTTTTCAAGGTGCTGGACAGAAAGCGTATCCTTTCTTCAGATATTCTACAATTTTCTGTCAATTTGTGTTATTTCATTCTTCAGTTTTCTTTCATATATGTTCAAGAAGTTAAGAGATAAAGGTTTTCATGAATAATATTCTTAATCCTTCTATGTGCAAGTTTTTACATCGTCTTTCACATTTCAGTTTCCTTGACCAAAGTTTGAAAAAATAAGTGGACTTGAAATTTGGAGGATTGAAAACTTTCATCCTGTTCTTGTCCCAAAATCTTCTCATGGCAAGTTTTTCACGGGGGATTCCTATGTGATTTTGAAGGTTAGTTGCTATTTGTTCTCCTTGTCTCTATGCATCTCTTAATTCACTCAAATGTCATGATTGTTGTATATTTTTTGGGTTGTGGGTTCTTTGAATCCTTGCATTTTGCCTTCTAGACTATGCTTTATCTTCAAGAGTGCTTTTGTTTTACTGGACAGATCATGGATTATTAATAATAATTTTTATGCTACCTATCTGTGCAGACAACTGCACTCAAAAGTGGTGCCTTGCGCCATGATATTCATTATTGGCTTGGTAAAGACACCACTCAGGTCAGCTGCTACTTTTATAGATTCTTCATGCTTAAGAAAATTTTAATGTTTTTCCAGCCTTATATCCTTAAGTCTCTTAAATAGGATGAAGCAGGTACTGCAGCCATCAAAACAGTTGAACTTGATGCAGCTCTTGGAGGCCGTGCTGTACAATATCGTGAAGTACAGGGTCATGAAACTGAGAAGTTTTTATCTTATTTCAAACCATGTATCATACCTCAAGAAGGTGGTGTCACGTCTGGATTCAAACATGCTGAGGCTGAAGAACATCAGACACGCTTGTTTGTTTGCAAAGGAAAACATGTCGTCCATGTTAAGGAGGCAAGTCAACTTGGTTGGTTCCCCAGTTGGTAAAATTTATTCCTTAATGTTTCGTTATCTCTACTTACCGTTCTATTTTCTGGTTCGGATGCAGGTTCCTTTTACTCGGTCATCACTCAACCATGATGATATTTTCATTCTCGATACCAAGTCAAAAATTTTCCAATTTAATGGCTCTAACTCATCCATCCAAGAGAGAGCCAAGGCTTTAGAAGTAGTCCAGTATATTAAGGATACTTATCATGATGGAAAATGTGATGTAGCTGCCATTGGTAAGTGCGTGTTATTAGGAGCTATTTGATGATAGTGAAGTATGCTACTTTAATTCTAATTATTCCCTCTTCATATAGAGGACGGAAAATTGATGGCTGATGCTGAGACTGGAGAATTCTGGGGTCTCTTTGGCGGCTTTGCTCCACTTCCAAGGAAAACAGCTAATGATGATGATAAGGCTACAGATATTTCTTCTACTAAACTTTTTAGGTAGCACAAATTCCCGAGTTTCTTTTATGTTTTTACTTAAGGATAATGCATTAGCATATTACCTTGCATATGACAAAGTTAGATCATCCACATGATGGAGAGCGGGAATCGATTTATTCTTTAGGCAGTTTTTAGTCAATTCCTTCTCTTATCACTTTTTCTTATTAGAAGTTAAATTAGAGAAGGTTTATTTTGAATTCTTGTTAGGCTAGGATTAATATCTAGTAGGTTATAAGGAGTTACAGTTCTTATCTGAGTAGGATTTGGTTAACAGGATTCTTACATAGGTTTAACATTTCAGTTTGTGTATGGGGATTTCCTGTTTATCCTACATCACCACATGTATCTCTTCCATGAATTTTGCTTTCCTTTTACATTTCCTTTGGTGCATGTTTGTTTACTAAAGATTTGTGCTAACTAAATCAGGTATCTCTAGTCATGCCTATGTAGTATGTCTTACTGTTAAGTTTTGTTGATAATAAATTTTCCAAGAATAGTTCATTACTGATGATCCCGTGATATAATGGATTAAAATTTTAAATAATGTATCCTCTTTTTATCCTTCCCCTGAAGTTATTGTCAAGACCGTTTTGACATAGAGATTGCGTGAGTTGAAAAGTAGTGTAGTTCTGAATAACTTATGTTTTCCTTTGAAGAATTGAGAAGGGACAGCCAGAACCTGTTGAGGCAGATTCTTTGACAAGGGAATTATTGGATACAAATAAGTGCTATATTCTTGATTGTGGAGTGGAAGTGTTTGTATGGATGGGGAGAAATACTTCTCTTGATGAAAGAAAGACTGCAAGCAGAGCTGCAGAAGTAATGCTTAATTATTTCCTGCTAATCATGTGCATTATGAAAGATTTTCTATTTTTGATAATTTATATTATCTAAATCGATCAGGAGTTAGTTCGTGGTGCTGACCGACCTAAATCCCACATTATACGTGTAATTGAAGGATTTGAGACAGTGATGTTTAGGTCAAACTTTGAAGGATGGCCTCAGACAGCTGATGTACCTGTATCTGAGGATGGTAGAAGCAAGGTTGCAGGTTTGTAATTGGAATTAGTTTAGGTACTTCACAATTTCACATTTTGCTTCCTCCATGGGAGTTCTCTTGGTTATTATTGTCACCATCTCTTGCTTTTATAGTTGTTTTTGCAACTACTACTGCAATCAGTCTCCCTGTATCATTTTGATTTTATTAAACTTCTTTCTCTATTACTTTGTTTGTAGCACTTCTAAAACGTCAGGGGGTTAGTGTCAAAGGTTTGCTGAAAGCTGCTCCTGTAAAGGAAGAACCCCAACCATATATTGATGTCACAGGGAATTTGCAGGTCCTATTTGTAACCTCATTTCATTTGATCCTAAATTTTTCTCAGGATCAGACCTTTTATTTTCTCAGCCTTAAATTCTCAAATCTTCTGTATAATTTTGTGTTTGCACGAATAAATTTCTAAGATAATCATGACTTTTTCTTAGTTATTCAATGTTCATATATCATATTTCCTTTCATAGATCAGATATGCATGACCTGAGTCCTGTTTTTGACATATATGCAAATAGGAGCTGTGGTTTGAAACACAAATTAATGAAATAAGAGCATGCAATTTCTGCGATGGAGACTGCCATTTTTATGTAGGGACGACAGTCCAGAAAAAAAGTTTGTGCTCTAGGGCATAAACAGAAGCAAATTGCAAGAAATATGCTACTTCGTAATAAACAAATTACTGGCAACCATAGAAGAGTTGTCATATAACACCATGTTCTCCAATACATCCAAATTGTTTCTTGGGAATTTTTAAGAATATGTTTGAAATTTGAATTTGTTTCCTCTCTAAACCAACATTTCTACCTCTTAACTTTACTTCATCTATTTTATGAGCCGTCTTTGTTATCCATAATGTTGATAGTCCCTCTATCTGGTTTGACAGGTTTGGCGTGTTAGTGGAGAGGAAAAAATCATCCTTCCAGCTTCAGATCAGTTTAAGTTCTATAGTGGAGATTGCTATGTTTTTCAATATTCATATCCAGGGGAAGATAAGGAGGAATACCTTATAGGGACATGGTTTGGGAGGAAGAGTGTGGAGGTGAATTTCAAGCTCTCAACTAGCCTCTTTTCATTCTGTATCCCCTTCCCATCCTCCTCCAGGATTCTAATGTGTCTACTGGTGAGAGGAAAGGGTTAGGGTTTTGAAGTGGCGGACTTATTGCAGTGCTATTGATGAACTGATACTTCATTTTCTAATGTTGTCCTTCATATTTCTTGTGCATTTCCCTTTGATCTGCCACAACATCTGTCTTTGAAATTATAGTCTTAAATGGAAAGCCTACGTGTGGTTCACTTGGTTGAATGTAGAAAGTCGCACTTTCTTCAGATCTTTTTCAGACTGTGTTTTGATTGCTATATCCACAGTTCTTTGGGCATGAATAATCTTATGGCAGTTTGTCGTTGCTGACTAGAACATTAATTTTCTATCTGCTTATATCTTGAGTACTGTGTCTTTTACGTATTTTTGTCTGATATAGTCAATGCATCTTATTAGTTGTCTCTGGCTTCATGTACCCGTTTACCAAGTGTGGTGTTACTGTTATTTACTTGTTGGCGTTTGATGCCTTTGTCTGGTCATAATGATTACTTCTTGAAATAGGCTGAAAGAGCTTCTGCTATTTCACTGGCAACCAAGATGCTTGAGTCACTAAAATTTCTACCTGCCCAGGTAGCCTTTTTCTCCAGAGAATGATGTTTTCTTGATGATGATCTCGTTATACTTTTAGGTAACTTGTTTCTGATGCTAAAAGCTATTGATGCATAGGCTCGCATCTACGAAGGAAATGAACCAATTCAATTCTTTTCAATCCTTCAAAACTTCATTGTTTTTAAGGTATGTGGCATATGAATATACAATAGAAGACAATTTGATTAATTATCTTGAAGATATACTAAAGTCTTTCGTAATCTTTTACTAAAGCTTTTCTTAATCTTTTACCAATAAGTCAACTAATTCAAATGTTAACAGGGTGGCCTTAGTGCTGGTTACAAGAATTATATTGCAGAGAATGTACTCCCTGATGAGACGTATAAGGAGGATGGTATTGCACTATTTCGAGTTCAGGGCTCTGGACCTGATAATATGCAAGCCATTCAAGTTGAATTAGTATGTCTTCATCACTGTTAATGCTGAAGCGTATGATGTTGTCTGATTTTATATGCTTTTACTAACACATTTTGGAACAGGAAAATACAATAAATACAACTATATTTAGATGCTTTTAGTACTTCCATTTGGAAATAGGAATTTACATTAAATACAACTATAATCCTTGTGATTTGGCCACCGGTTTTGATGGATAATAACATATTGTCTAAATAGTTGTATAATTGGCCTTTAACGCAATAAAGTTACATAATTCCCTCATGAATGTGGCAATGATATTTAGATCAAGCTTACAAGTTTATTGGTCTCTACTTACTGAATGTGGATTTTGCCGTTGCAGTTTGTTGGTTTAATTTGGATGCTTATAGCTGCTGATATTACTTTCTTTTTTCTTTGCCTCTATTGAATTTCAATCAGGTTGCCTCATCTTTGAACTCCTCCTACTGTTACATATTACATAATGATTCTTCTGTCTTCACATGGTCTGGAAATATGACTACCACGGAGGACCTGGAACTTGTTGAAAGGCAACTGGATCTAATAAAGGTTCAATATGTCTTCTTGAACATTTATTTTAAGCAATTTGTTGTAGACATAAAAGACTCTTTTAAGTTATACTATTATTGGTAATCTTGTAACCAACTATTGTAACCACTTTAATGTACTTTTGAATGTTCTGCAGCCACATGTACAGGTTAAACCACAAAAGGAAGGTTCAGAGTCTGAGCAATTTTGGGATTTGTTAGGAGGAAAAGCTGAATATCCTAGCCAAAAAATTGGAAGGGAAGCTGAAAATGATCCTCACCTTTTCTCCTGTGCATTTGCCAAAGGTAGAAAAAATGTCGCAGTTTCCAGCTGGTAGATTTCTTTCGAAAAGTTATGTTTTATCTGGATATACTATTATTAAATTCTGACTCATTTTCCCTTTTCTCCTCCTGCTAAACTAATGTCCAAATGCACACTGATCTTTAGGAAATTTAAAGGTATGTAGTCATATGATTAATCATTTTCAGTCCTGTCAGTTCCCAGATCTTATTCTTAGGTCTCATGTTCTAAGGAGGGATGTCATTACAGGTGACTGAGATCTACAGTTTCAACCAAGATGATTTGATGACGGAAGATATATTCATCCTGGATTGTCACTCTGAGATTTTTGTCTGGGTGGGCCAACAGCTTGATTACAAAACCAAAACAAATGCATTATCAATTGGAGAGGTGAGACTTTTGGGGGCAGTGGTTGTTTGCAATAATTGCATCTTTTTCCTTTGGCTGTTTATGCTTCCATTTTGAAGTTTACAATATGCCCTAAGATTCCTAGGCTGATAAAATTTGAATTGAAGTAGGTCATCTATGTGACTTAAATGGCTATATGTCGTATATGATGGGACTTATTTTGGCCACTATCAACTTCTATTACTTAGCGAAAATTGACGTTTTGTTGCCAATAGAAATTTGTAGAGCAAGATCCTCTGTTGGAGAAGTTATCACGTGAAGCTCCAGTATATGTTGTTGCAGAAGGAAGTGAACCACCTTTTTTCACACGGTTCTTTGAATGGAATTCTGCAAAATCTGCAGTAAGCTTGTTATATTTATTTTCTTCAAAATTCTGTATAGATTTCTTCAAGAGGTTGTAACATTCTGATTTGCATACAGATGCTTGGGAACTCATTTCAGAGAAAGCTTGCAATTGTGAAAAATGGGGGAACTCCTGTTGTGGAGGTAAGATGAGTTCAGGCATTTGTTATCAGAATTTACTTTAGTTGTGTACTAGTTGCTTTCCAAGTTGTACATCCATATCAGGCATGCTTTCTTTTATAGTATCTATCATCTATGCTTTGGTCATTGGATTTTTTGATCTCTGATTCAAAATACAAATTTATTGAGTGGTAACCCAAAATCAAAATACTAAAATTAAAAGCTTTTCAACCACTGAAGCTTATGATGTTCAGTGATTGCTCGTTAATTTAAAAGTTGTTGATGTATTTTTGTATTATAAACCGCATGCAAATACTATTGCACTACTCCATTCAGCAATAGTTTTCTAATACAGTATGAACGCATGATCAGAAACCTAAAAGAAGAACACCTGTGTCATATGGGGGAAGGTCTAGTGTGCCTGACAAATCACAGCGATCCAGAAGTGTGTCTTTCAGCCCTGAGCGAGTCCGTGTCAGGGGCAGGTCCCCAGCTTTCAATGCACTGGCTGCTAACTTTGAGAATCCTAATGCCAGAAACCTTTCAACACCACCACCGGTTGTTAGAAAGCTTTACCCAAAATCAGGGAGCCCAGATTCTTCAAAACTATCTTCTAAATCGTCAGCTATAGCAGCACTTAGTTCGTCTTTTGAACAACCCCCTCCAGCACGACAATTTATTATGCCCCGTTCAGTCAAAGGTATACAACTAATCTTCTGGGAAGTTTAAGTTATTGTACTTTTGATATCTTTAGGTACTAACATCTGGAAAATTGCTTTTCATGTTTGTAGCGAGCCCTGAGTCACCAAAGTTGAACCCCGAGTCAAACTCAAAGGAAAATACAATGAGCAACAGAATGGAGTCCCTCACCATACAAGAAGATGTGAAAGAAGGTGAAGCTGAAGATGAGGAAGGACTTCCAATTTATCCTTATGAACGCCTCAAGATTGGATCAGCAGATCCTGTCAACGAAATTGATGTGACAAAGCGAGAGGTGAATCATGAATAATTGGCAATCTATTGCCCGGTGTTCCTTTGATGGTACTGTTCTAATATTGTCTTCTGTGGATTGTGTGCAGACTTACTTGTCATCAGCAGAGTTCAAGGAGAAATTTGGGATGGCAAAGGATGCATTTTACAAATTGCCCAAGTGGAAACAAAACAAGCTAAAAATGGCTGTGCAATTGTTCTAAAGTCTCCTATTGTAACTCTGCTTTTTCTTTAGCTACATGCAGTTGCAGGTGGAAAAACGTTACTCGTTAGCATATTCAAAATTTATCATAATAGGATTTTAAGCATTTTTAGCCATTACAATTTCATTCTTGGTCTTCTTTTTGTTGGGTTTTGATGGTTAATTGCATTCTGAAATAGCTTACTTTCCTTCTTGCAGTACGAAAGTTTCTGAGAGAGAAAGGGACAGCATCAGTGCATTTTTAGCTGCTTCTGCTCCCAGGAAGCTTGCGTTCTTCTATAATTTGATGGGCAACAACTGAAGATCTTTTTCCCCATTTTACATGTGGTTGCTTAAATTCTAGCCTTTTCTTTTTCTGGGTTGGTTAGATGGTTTCTCTTGTCCGTTAATTTTACTGCCAGAGGTTGATGGTTTGGCCTTTAACTTTTTGTTTTTCCGAGGGTTGATTAATTTTTTGATTGGAAATTGGTTTTAGATGTCAAAATCAATTAGGATGTATTTGGTACAATGGAGGATGCAAGTGTGTACAGCAGAGCCTTTGCCATTTTGTTTATAACACTTGATGATATATGAAGAAAAGAAAAGTGTGCTTGTTCTTGATGCAAGTTGACCATAATCCAAATTCATTTTCTTGTAGTCATTTACACTGGAAAAGAAAACTAACGCACATACCATTTTCGCCACTGTTGCAAAAGTTAGTGAAATTATCTTATGGAGGCTTGAAAATATCATAAATTTACAATTTTGTTTTTGGACAACCATTGACAATTAGAAGCAGCGATCGGTTCCTATGAACTCAGGAAGTGGGCAACTGTACAAGTGGATGGATAGAACAAAATAGAATATACCCAAAAAGCCGAAATTTCACGATCAAACACAAAGCAAAGCAATTTTTAGGAGACAGAAAGACCACCCCTCTCTTTATTTCATTGCGGAGAACGGATTAAAGGAACGAAGATGATTGAAATTTGTTAGGATTATTAGTCTAAAGCTGCATGTTTGCACTTCTTTAGAAGAAGACTGAAGAAGGAGACCTGTTAATACCTTAAACTCTAAGAGACAAAGAGTGAGAAAGGAGAGTGTCGAGTGTGTGTTTGTGTTAATGGCGGCGGGTGGCGATAGGGTGCCCATTCAGGTTTGCAAGGGAATCAATGGACTCGACAAAGTGGTTCTCCGGGAGGCACGCGGCAGCTCCGCCGAGGTATTTCCCCTTTCTAATCGGCTCGTCTCATTTCATGTTTCATTCTGTGTCTTGGGTTCTTCCTTTGATTCTTCAAAAGGATTTCACGATCTCATGCTATTGACCTTTTTCATTTGATGCTCTCAATTTCCTTTCATTTTTTGGGTTAGGATAGGCATATGTATAAAGCTATTAGTACAAATGAGAGAAGACTAGATCTGATATTGGACTACGATTAGTCCCCTGTTACTGGACGGTTTTATGCATTCCTTAAGTTGATTGACCTGGTTTTGACTCTGTAAAACTTTAATCTCTTAGAATTTTGGATTTAGGGTTTCAGGGGTTTCCATGACAGGACTATATTCTGCATAGAGCAATTTTTGTTGTTTCGAGTTGGTAGAGTCAATTTTAAGCGCAGTGATGTTTTCTTAGTGCTTGCATCTTAGCTTTCCTGCTTATTTTTGTAAAAGCTAATTCTAAAGACAATTTGAACCTGATTTATCAGACTGAATTCAAGACTTTAACATAAATGGAATTAATAGATGGAAACGATCAGAAGATTCTTAGCAGTTAATTTGTGCAATTTTTACTGAATAACATTCAGGCGATGACGGTTGCTGATTTGTACCGATATGAGCTAAGGACTTGCATGGTTTAGCCTGTTGTAACTACAGAATGTCCTTCTATGTTCGTAAATATTTCCAGTCATATCATGATAGGCATTAGAACTGTGATTTAGGCCAACACTGAGCCCTTATGATCTGAAGATGTTTGAGAACCTTGCATTATAACATTCTCAACAATGTTGTAGTTAGTAAAGAAACATCATAGACAATGTGTTACGTGAATTTAGAGGGAAGTCGCAGGTTGTTTGAAAACGCCGTAATTAGGAAAGGAAGGAGGAAAGAAAAGTGAGAGAATAATTCAGAGAATCTGTAAGATAGATAGAGAAAATACAATTATTTCATATCTTCCATGTTAGTTACAACGGCTATAAAAAGATATTTCCTACTGCTAAGCATTGGACACGTATATAATGGTTGTTACAACTATTAGTGAAATGCACATTGGGTACTCACGTGACTAATGATTACGAAAACATTTTATTCGTCTTCTCATTCCTTTTCCTATAACACCACCTCCCTCTTCAAAAACCTTACCCACGAGGTTAAACTTCAGAAACCTTTTCTGCAATTCGAATAGGAATTGTCAAGTCACGTTCTCGGCTGTTCCATTTGACCAATGCAGTAGCACCTGTGTTATGGCTCTACGGGGGCATTCCACCATTCTTCCATCTAAAATTGCCACTGGTGTCCTGTTTGCACGTCTGAGAGTAAGAGGAAGATTATTAGAGACAGGCTCTTAGTTAAACATATATTTCTTAAGTTGGAAAACCTGGACCATGGGGTGATTTTTTTATGATTTTAGGGGCAGCTGCAACTTATACGCCACCTTGAAGCTGAAGCTGAAATTGAGTATCCCAGATAATCTATCTGTCTTGTCCCAAAGAGACACTTACTCTACTTAATGAATAATTGACGATTGTGTAAGGTTTGCATGACCTTTTGAAGATGCTCCAAGTGTTGTTAAAATGATTTGCAATAAACGAAGATAAAAAGCTAGGATGAATATCATGAGATATGGCCTGAACACGTCATTCATAAGAATTTGAAATCTTGAGGGTGCATTATGGCTTTGTCGAAAACCATAATGACCCTCATGAGCTTTAAAGGACGTCTTGTGTTCATCTTCTCCATTCATCTGAATTTGGTGATATCTTGACCTCAAATCTAGTGTAGAATACCAGCTGGAACAATGAACTTCATCAAGCAGTTCTTCAATTAAGGTTATGGAGAACTTGTCCTCGATAGATTGCTTGTTGAGCTCTTTGTAATCAATGCACCTTCCCCAAGTGTTATCCCCCTTTTTGACCAACACCATAGGTGAAGCATATGGATTGATGCTTTTTTTGATGAATACTTACCTCATTAGCTCCTGCATAGCTCTTTCTATAATTTCTTTCTACTCACTAGAATATCTATAAGGCCGAATGCTAATAGGTTTCACTTCATCCCTTAACTTGATTCTATGATCATGGGATCTCTTAGGTGGAACTTGATCAGGCTTTTTAAACACACTTCCAAATTATTCTATCAATCTGTTGAGCTCATCTAAGGTTTGGATGATCCTCCATCTCTATCTGTTGCATTTGATACTCGATGGGGCATGAAAGTTTTTTATCATGTACAGACTTCTCCCATTGGTTTTCTTAAAGACATTGTTGAAATCCTTGCTCGAGATTACCTTAGCAACCTTATTTGGATTCCCAATCAAGGTCACCATCTTACCATCCCACTTAAACTTCATTGTGTGGGTCCTAAAATTACACAACACCCATTGTATGCCAATAACCATGTCACAGCTCCCTAATCTAATGACTAGTGCATCGATATTGAACCTAAGTCCTTGCATACTCTAACTGAACCTCTATAAACCTATGACATTCCAACTTCTATCTTCCTCCCATTGTAACCTATAGAGGTTGAATTTTCTCCACCCTTTCGCTTCCCTTTTTTATCACAAAGGTTTCCAGGAAGTTATGAGTACTCCTATTGTCAATGAATATGTGCAAGGTTCTCTTTTGATGCTCCCCTATAACCCTCATTTGCTTATATTCTTCCTTGTCTCTCAAGCCCATCATAGCTTGCAAAGAGATGTTGGGTTTTGACTACTCATCCTTCACAGTTTGCCCATCTTCACTTCTCGATTCAGAATCTCCATCTTCCTCCCCCATGTAAAAATGAATTTGCCTTTTTTTTAAAAATTTGTGTCCTGGTATATATCTTTGATCACACCAAAAACACTTCTTCAACCTTTTTACATCAAACTCTCTGCTATTCATCGTTCTTGGACCTTTATGAGTGCTAATGAAATTACCTCTAGTAATACTTCCTGATTGGGTGTGGATAGGATTCCAATTTCATTATGGTCTTTAGTTGGTGGACTTGGTAGTGTTGGTGAGGTTCACTTGTTTTGTAGGAACCCTCCCCCTCCTCTTGTTTTGGGTAGGAATATACCCCTCCTTGGTGATTGATCACTATTATAGCTTCTTGTTTCTCTGCTAGGATGTATGCCTATTGAAGACTTTAGGGGTCCATCAATTAAACTATGAGTTCTAACTTTGGTTTGAGGCCCTTGAGGAAGAACGCTATTCGATAACTCTCGAGTAGTGAGAGGTTGTTGGAATATTTGTCAAATTGGCTATATTATTTCAACATTGTACCCTTTTACTTGATTTCCTTCAAGTCGCCAATTGGATTTTGGAAGATTTCTTTGTTGAACCTTTGGTGGAGGATAGTTACAAATTCAAGCCACTCCATGGGACCTTGTTGGGTTTTATTTCTTAGAATCAATTGATACCATTCTTGTGCCTGCCCTTCCAAGTGCATCGTCACAATGCTAGCTCTCAAGTGATTTGGAGTTTGATCAAGTGTGAAGAACTGTTTACCCTTGAAGAGTCATCTTTTGACTCCCATTCCATTAAACACAAGGAAATCTATATTGCTAAACCTCATGGGCACTGTGTATTCATGATCCTTCCTTTTTCCATTGACGAGGGTTCACCATTCTTCCCAAATGTTTGCATAAATTGATGGAACATCACCTCTAAATCACCTATTTCCTTCTCTTGCTTGTCTTTTCGACTTTGGTTTTTTAGCAATAGCTTCTCATTTCTTGTCGAAGCTTCAAGAAGGCTCCAAACACTCTAGTGATGAACTAGCTAGTTCTACAAATCTTAATGTAGTGAGATGCATACTTACGACCCCTAAAGCAGAAGAACAAGAAGAATGACTTTGTACTGCTATTTTCTTTACCCAAGATGATGCGGAGATAAAGTATGCAAGTTTATCATTGATGAAGTAGTATGAATGTGGTATCGGAGAACATGGTGAAGCGATTGAATTTACTCATGGATAAACATCCAATTCCCCACAAAGTTGCTTCAGTAGAAGATAGTACTATACTGGTTGCTCAAAGTTGCTTGGTGTTTTTCAAATATGAGAACTCTATTTGGTGTGATGTTATTCCTATAAAAGTATCTCACATTTTACTTGGGCGACCGTGACTTTACGATCGAGATGTGCAGCACTTTGGAAAAGTTAACACTTATCAGTTTATATTTCATGGAAAGAAAATAATTTTGAAGCCTATGAAGGTAGATAAGGTAGAAAACAAATAGGAAGTAACAAGACAGCCATAAATGCCAAAAAGAGTCTCTTAATATCCTTAGGAGAGAGAATTTGAAGATGTTAGCAAGGAAAAGGGGATTGTGTTTGTAATGGTAGTGAGGGATGTAACAGAAACAACATCTGAAACATCCTTTACTTTATCAAAAGAAGTGGGAGAATCGTTAGCTCTTTTTTCAGACCTTACATCAAATGATTTTCAGCATCTATTAACTTGGTACCTAGATCTACTCTACCAAATCTTCCAGCCTATCACTTGAATTCTATTGAGAATGAAGAGCTGAATAGATAAGTAGAGGAGTTACTGGAAAAAGGATTTATTCGAGAAAGTCTTAGTCTGTGTGCAGTTCCAACATTATTGACTCCTAAAAAGGATGGAAGTTGGCGAATTTGTATTAATTGTTAGGCGATAAATAAGATCACAATAAAGTATATATTTCCAATATCTCGCCTTGATAACATATTAGATATGTTGATACCAAGATAGACTTATGAAGTGGGTACCATCAAATTAGAATCAAACTTGGAGATGAATGGAAATGACTTTCAAGACTAAAGAGGGACTTTATGAATGGTTGGTGATGCCATTTAGACTTTTTAATGCACCTACTACTTTTATGAGAGTGATGAATCAAGTGTTTCAATCATTTATGGGCAAATTTTTGGTGGCATATTTTGATGATATATTAAAATACAACAAGACTAAAGAAGACCACTTATTACATCTATAACAAGTCTTGAGAGTTTTGAGGCAAGAGAAACTTATATAATTTAAAGAAGTGTTATTTCATGCAATCAAGTGTTGTATTTATAGGTTTTAATATGTCCTACTGTGGAGTGGAGATGGATCCCGAGAATATTAAGGCCATCGTTGATTGGCCTATTCCAAAGGATGTGCACGAGACAAGGAGCTTCCACGGCCTAGCAACATTCTATAGGCGATTTGTTTGTAATTTCAGCACCATAATGATGTCCATTATTGATCGTATGAAGAAAGGACAATTTACTTGGTCAAAGGCAGCAACTAAAGCATTTGAAGAAATAAAAAAAAAATGATTGAATCTCCTATTTTACAACTTTCAAATTTTTCTAAGATATTTGAAGTTGCTTGTGACGCATCTCATATGGGAATTGGAGGCATCCTCAGTTAAGAGGGACACCCAATTACTTACTTTAGTGAGAAATTAAGTGAAGAGAAGCAATGATATTCCACCTATGACAAGGAATTTTATGCAGTAACATGTTCTCTTTACAATTGGTGTCATTGTCTCTCATACAAGGAGGTTATTCTTTATTTGGATCATGAATCTTTTAAATACTTCAAGTCCTAAAAGAACTTGAACAAAAGGTACGCTTTATGGAGTGAATTTTTGGAGCAATTTAACTCCGTTATTAAACATCGGACAGGAGTTGAGAATAAGGCAGCAGATGTATTGAGTAGGAAGAGTCATTTGCTTAACACTTCAGCAGTAAAAGTTGTGGGGTTCGACAAAATAAAAAGAGAATATGTTTCAGATCTAGATTTTGGAATAATCTATTCAGAAATTGCAGCTGGACAAAGAGACCAACACTTTTCTTTTGTGATCCACCATGACTATCTTTTCCAAAGAAAATTAACTCTGCCTACCTAATACCTCTATAAGGGAATATATGATTTGGGAATTACATGGAGGAGGAGCAGTAGGACACTTTGGAAGAGATAAAAGCATCCCAATGGTTGAAGATCACTTCTATTGGCCCTCTTTAAAGCGGAACATTCCTAAGGTCATAAGGCAATGTCGAACATGTCAATTAGCTAAAAGAAGGAAACAAAATTTTGGATTATACACACCACTGGCTGTGTCTCATAAACCATAGCAGGACATAAGTATGTATTTTTTCATGGGAATTCCTAAAATTGTAAGAGGTTATAATTCTATTTTTATGGTGGTGGATAGGTTTTCCAAGATGAGTCATTTCATTTCATGTTCCAAGACCTATGATGCTGTCTATATTGCTAAAATTTTCTTCAAAGAGGTTGTACGTCTCCATGAATTACCTTTAACTATTGTCTCTAATCGTGACGTAAAATTTATGAGTTATTTTTGGAGAACTCTATGGAAAACATTGAACACTAAACTTTAATTTTCAAGTTCTTTCAATCTCCAAACTGATTGACAAACAGAGGTGGTAAATAGAAGCTTGGGAAACTTGTTAGGATGTTTGGTTGGAGACAATGTGAAAAATTAGGACCTAATGCTTCCTGTGGCAGAATTTGCATATAACATTTCTATAAATAGGTCTACTGGTAAGAGCACTTTTGAGATAGTTTTAGGAGTTCAACCAAGAAAGCCTATTGATTTAGTTCCTTTACCACAAACAACACGAGTTAGTGTTGAAGCTGAAAGTTTTGCACAACACATGAGGGACATCTTTGATGAGATACGACAAAGATAATATCCATCAATTTTTCTTCTAAAGAACATGCCGATCAACATCGTCAATTGTTAGAATTCAAGGAAGGGGATTTGGTGATGATTAGGATTCGTACAGAGAGTTTTCAAAAGGGGAAATGTAAGAAACTTCATTCACGGAATGTTGGACCTTATAGGATCATCAAGAAGATAAGTACTAATGCTTATGTCTTGGAATTAGCAAGTGACATGGGAATAAGTCTTTTAATGTTGTGGACTTAACTATTTATCATGGACAAGATTAGCAATCCCCTGCTACAGCTGTAACTATTCCAGCCACTCCTCATCTGAAAGAGGAAATAAAGGATGTTCTTGATGAACAAATTGTAGTCACAAGAGATGGAGGATATCGACAATTTCTTGTCAAATGGGAAGAAAGATTGATTCTGATAGTACTTGAATTTTAGAATATGAATTCTAGAAGTTGAATCCAGATTTATATGATTAGTATTTATCACATTTTACGTCGAGACAACTTCAGATAAGCCAGAGAGAGAATTGATGCAAAAGAACTTAACGTCTATAAAAGAAATAAAAGAGGAAACATTAGTCAACCGCAAATTTTAATTTGGTGGCATGAGGATTGAGAATTGAGTTGACATCAAAGTAAGCTAAAATTTAGATTGTATTAGGATTCCTTATTAAATAGGAAATAGTAGTATATGTTATTCTATTTTAGATACGCTATCCTAGTTGTATAGGACTTATATAATTTCTATTGTAATAGAATTTAATATGGGTTCTAAGAATTATATATATTTGTGTATCAAAC
>JAOQMM010000172.1:10223295-10243261 GCA_027563515.1 Erythroxylum platyclados | reverse complement strand
TTACAACTATTAGTGAAAAACAGCATTGGGTACTCACGTGACTAATGATTACGACAATGTTTTATTCGTCTTCTTCTTACTCACTTTATTCACTTTCCTATAACACAATGACTGGATACCAATGAATCCTCAAAGTATAGCAAAAAATTTGAAAGCAGCCCATTGATGCAAACCATAATTGAAGTTGTTTTGCTCAAAAGCTGATATTTTTCTCACACAAGTCTCGGTTCAAGTTCCTTGTTCCCTGTGTTACTGTTTCTTTTGTATCGTGTGCAGTAGGTCACTTGGAATTATATGATGCTCAAGTCCTGTGATGAAGATTATCCATAGGTTTCATGTTTAAATATTGGAGTTCTACAGCATATTCCTTAGTCATGTAAGAAGACATGTAAGAAGAGCTCTCACTTTTCAAACTTGTATTAATATCTATCCATTCCTTGTTTTGTCCAGGTGTACTTGTATGGGGGCCATGTGACATCTTGGAAGAATGACCATGGAGAGGAGTTACTTTTTCTCAGCAGTAAGGTGCTATGCAATGTTTAGTTACTTTCTCCACACATTAATTTTGGTCCTCTTTTGAGGGAATTGCCTACATAAATATATAATTTGTGATCCTAACATACCCCCAGCATTGATTCTAGAAGTTGGTCATGTTCTGTGTGAACTTGCTCAGTCAGATTTCATATAATCCAAACTGATACAGATTGTTGCCTTTTCCAGGCAAATTTCAAACCCCCAAAGGCGATTCGTGGAGGCATTCCTATTTGCTTTCCTCAAGTCTGTACTTATTATACAATTTTCTCATGTTTGTGTTAATTTAGATCATCCTTCTCAAAAGAGCTTGTTGCGTTTATGCAGTTTAGTAATCATGGTTCTATGGAGCCACATGGATTTGCTAGGAATAGGATTTGGAGCATTGAAAATGATCCTCCTCCTTTTCCAACAAATTCTTCCAGTAGAGCTTTTGTTGATTTGATTCTTAGGCCCACTGAAGAGGATATGAAAATCTGGCCTCACAGGTGGAATACTTGGAACTTCATGACATTTATATTACTCTAGATAGGGTGCTAGATCCTTCAAGACCATTCTCTACATTCAACAGCTTAGTGGATCGTTTTTTTTTGTGTTTTCTAGTTTTGAATTCCGTCTGAGGGTAGCTTTGGGACCTGGAGGAGATCTGATGTTGACCTCTCGCATTAGGAATACCAACAGCGATGGGAAGCCATTTTCATTCACTTTTGCATATCACACCTATTTCTCTGTTTCAGACATCAGGTAATTGACTAGTAAGTTTGTCTCTACTTATTTTTTCTCTCAGGATTTACATAAATTAATGGTGTAATTTATGTTAATCCTTAGAGATTAGTGGTCTTTGGAACTATCTCTTGAGATTAGTGGACTCAAAGATGACACCAGACGTTTTATACATGCTGTAGATACAGATCTTTTGGGATCACGGCACGCTCTAGCGTTACTGAATCTACGTGATGCATGTTGTTGCTTTAGGTCCAGTCTTTCTGAGTCTACCACAACTGTGCAACTCAGTATTTAAGTAGTAGAGCATAGTAGAAAAGAGGGTGAGGAAGGGTAAGATTGAGAGAGAGACCAAAAGGCAGCAAGTGGGGAGAGACACTAACTGGCAAAGGAAGCAAAATACTCAAATAAACTCTTTTCTCAATGCTAATAACAACAGATGGCGACATTTTAGGGAAAAGATATCCCTACAGGAAATGAAATGACTTGAATCTGGGGAATAAGTTAATAGTCTTAATAGGGAAAGCTTTAAAGTTGGAACTAATTTCTAAACTTTCACTTAAGATAAATCTTCCCAAGTCCATTACTAGCAGTACTGCATTACCTTGTTCATAATCTTAGGATTCTGAGGCTTGTTTAAATTTTTTTTTCCTCATTTTGATAATACAACCTCAAACGAATTATTTTGTTGTTTTCAGTGAAGTTAGAGTGGAAGGTTTAGAAACACTGGATTATCTTGACAATTTACAGAACAAAGAGCGCTCTACTGAACAAGGGGATGCAATAACATTTGAATCAGAAGTGAGTTGAGGATACGGAGTATTTCCTATTTCTCTTGCCTTTATCGATTCCATGCGAGGCTAGGATGTGAAGGTTTTTTTGTGGTTGTACAGATTGATAAGATATACCTCAGTACTCCTACAAAAATTGCAATCCTGGATCATGAAAAGAAGAGAACATTTGTCCTACGCAAGGATGGACTTCCAGATGCAGGTGAGTTTGTCTGTTTTTCTTTTTTTAAATCTTGAGGCAGGTCTTCATTTGTAAACCATAGGGAGGTTGCAAGCCGAAATATGGTGTTTATCTGTGGTGAAAATGTAGAATTTGTAACGGTAATATTTTTGGACCTGCAGATCAATGGATTCGCCTTTTTCAGCCAATGGAACTCTAATTCCTTGCATGATATATGTTGATGTGCTAAACTGTTATTTTGGTTTCTCTGACGCGTTTTTTCTACAACTTAATTGGATCTTACTTTTTTGCATAACAATTCTATAGTGCCTTTGTAACTTGCAAGGCTCGACATACTGTCAAGGATATCATTATTTGGCTAATACAATTACAAACTGTGTCTGTTTATGTCAAGAAATTGTTTTACCCGGATTCTACACTTGATAGTGAAATTCAAGTGAAAGAACAAACACTTTCATTTGAGTTTTTGAGTGTACTAAGTGAATTGTCAATTTACTGGTTTACTGATCAATTAGATGTTATTCGTATAGTGCATTTTGAGGTGGGGCATCAGAAAGATTGATTGATTGATTGATTGATTTAAACAAACATAAATAGGTTCTAAAAGGACGGCACCTTTGTTGCAAACATGAGCTGTAAATTTATCATTTTACTGCTAAAGCATTATGGCTTTTAGCCATTGCTGTGTCTTTTACTCGAAATGCGTAGCATCATTGAAGAATTAATTCTCAACTTTGTATGCAGTGGTGTGGAATCCATGGGATAAGAAGGCTAAGGCTATGGCTGATTTTGGAGACGACGAATACAAGCATATGCTATGTGTAGAGGCTGCTGCTGTGGAAAAACCAATCACCCTAAAGCCTGGCGAGGAGTGGAGAGGACGGCTGGAACTCTCCACTGTTCCTTCCAGTTACTGTAGTGGACAGCTTGATCCTAGGAAAGTTCTCCAGTGCATCTAATTACACTTTCGTCCGTTTCGGTATATAAACTCTGTACAGCTACATCGGCTGAAGCTATAAAACAAGTGGTCCAAGTATTCAGTACGCCCACTTCAGTTCCGACATTTAACATTCTTGTTGATCTATCAAAGAATATGCTTTACTTGGAAAGATGTGGAACCTTCAGTGCTTGCAACTATTGTACAACATTACATTACTGTGAAAGACCTTTCCTTCCTTACAAGTATGTAGTTCATTTGTGTAAATTTCTTAGGTATGTTAAATAAGTACTTGGTGAAGTGACTATCTGCGAAATTTGCGATGCTTCATAAGCTCGGGCTTTTACAATCTCAATCATTGTCAACTTTCATCTTGAGTTTTGTTATTTTAGTTGTTTCCAGAGTTGTTTGATCTCAACTTAATGTTAAAAGTCACATCAAACACAAGTGAAGTTGAGAGCTGTCAAAAGAGCAGCCAGATTGTTGTATTTTATTCTGATACATACAAGTTAGTTCAAATGGATGCTGTTTAATAATTGAGACATAATTTGATTTTACTTACATTTAGCTGTTTTCCTAAATTAGTATCGAGTAATGGTAGCATTGGTAGGGCAAGGGACTTAATTTTAATTTTCTTTATTCGTAAAAAGTGTTTCACATTCTACAATCCACGTCAAGAAAACCTGGAAAAGGGAGAATATAAAGAGAAACAATTACAGGCCCTTGACCAAAAAGGAAACAAGGAGAAGAAACACAACGAACCAAGATGACTCAACAAGAGTTTTATGTCTCGCCTGGCGTTTGTCTATAGCAGTCATATGCTCATTGGACTTGGAGGGTCACTGAGGGCTGCTATGGCTGTTTCAATTTTTACCTTCAAATGATCTTTCTCTTCTTCCGCTGCCTGCACACACAAGCAAATGATCATTCTTGTTTATTTCACCGTATAAATGTAAAATTGTCCACATCCTACCACCAAATGTGGGGAACAAGACAACAACTGAAAGAAAGAAATGTGGTCTTCGTGGGTCCATAATCACCAACTATTTATTTAAATCACACTTTGTCCTGCGCTCAACGATGACTTGGACAACAAATGTAATTTAACTTCCTGTATCTCTTCCTTCTTTTTCTACATCTTCTAATAATATGGAAAACGTAAAGATCCTGTAATCTAAGTTGACAAAGATTTCTTACCTAAAGTTACACAAACTTCTTTCATATTTTTAGATGCATAAACAAAATCCAAGACTTACGGTCTTATCTCTTTGAAGTTGAAGAAGTTGTGAGATAGTGTATCTGCTTTGCGTGTGAGGTGTCTCTGTATGTAACGAGCTAAAATATTCATAACCTCAAATGATGGTCAGATAGACAAGAAAAAGCACGTGAAACAGGATTTGAAGCACATTTTTAATGCATTTCCTATTTCCTTCGACTTACAGACAAGGTTGAGGTTGGAAGTAATGTAGTCTGAAAGCATTTGTCCTGATGTTTTAGTTAGTAACGAAAATCAGGAAATGTATTTTCTTACAGGGTAAAAGTTTACTTCGGCTTTGTTGCATTGCAGGGTGGGTGTTATAACTTACTTTCGGGGTCGGACACTCTGGATTACACTACTCTATCATTGCTCTAGTCTCAATTGTTTATTACCATAATTGCATCTTTTTTAAAGTAGTCTATCAGTTTCCAACTCCAGAAGGTCCCACCTTTTGGATGCCCTTCTATGCAATCCCTCACTTGGCAAGTAGCTTCTTAAACATACAAATATATACATATAAAAGAAATAAAAAGGGGTGGGTTGGAATTTTTTAGATGGAACGACTAACCTCTATAAAAACTGTCTTCAAGAGCCTCCCGGAGACGGTGGTCATATTGGCTGTAATGATTTTGAGTTTCAAAGATTCGAACACCTCACAAAGTTTAACCATGGTGTCTGTTCTTTTACTGCATGTCAACGTCACCAGCAGAGTTTTCTCTCCCATGTAAGCTATTCTCAGCTGCAAACGATTGCCCAAACTTAGTAACCAAGTTCATCAGCTCATTCTACTACTCAATTAAAGAGATAAAAGAGATAAGCCAATTACTTCAAGAACTTCAATAGCCGAGTTTATTGATACCCCAGAATCATAGCAGTACTGTTCAAGCTTCTTTTTCTTGGATCTCAACAAGATTGGTAGGTGCTGCTCAAAATCATAACCTGGCGTCTTCAATTTCCCTGATTCAAGCTCCATAATCTCGGCTTGGATTCTTCTCTCTTGTTCATGCAACTCTTGTATGTAATCAATGGCGTCTTTGATTATGGAAGCTTTGTCCATCTACACGAGACGTTTTTTAAAGCCCAATCACAAACAAGTAAAACATAAATTAACAAAAACACACAACTTTCTAGTGAGAATATCACTAACTATTCGAAAATTCTCTTTCTCTGTGTGATCAATAACTGGGAGTGCAATAATGTGAACACAAAATGCGTCACCTTGCTAATATTCGGGACCACAGATCGGAGGGCGAACAGCCTTTCATTAAGCTTTTTCCTTCTGTTTCTTTCAGCAACAATATTCTTAGACGCCGTTGATGAAGCTGCTCCATCAGGCGAACTCGAGTCATAGTACCCTGAAAATGCCTCATCCATCGGCCAACTGCTTCAAATCACACAAACCCACATAACAAAATTCAGCAAACAACCAAAAAGAAAGTCCTCAAAACCACGAAATCAACACCAAAGCTCTCAAGTGGGCACCTATCAAGTTCTTCATTGTGTAGAAACATTTTGGTCTCCCAGTAATTTTGATACTCCTCACCAATATTATCAATAGGTTCCATGGAAGTTGCAGAATTACGGAGACGATGAAATTTTGTCTGAGAGAGACAGAAAGTCACAAAATTTGTGCTTTCTTGGAATGGTGGAAGTCTCTTGTTTCTTAATTATTCTTATGACATATCCTAGACTTGATTGGCAGGGTTATTTATATACAGAGAGACGTGGATCAAGTGCTCTATAGTCTATACCTTTCTGATTCTAAATTCTAAGAAACATCGTCACCGTCCAATTCGAGCAATCCTACTGGTCTATATCTTCAAGGCCGTGTGGGTCCCTGAGCCATCTGACGTAGGAGTTACTGTTTGTTTCCTATTATATTTAAGAGTAAAATTTCAGTTTTACGGTCACGCGTGACGACCACGCTTCAAGTGATTGGAAGTAGTCCCACGTTGTCTTCGTTAGAGGTTGTTGAGCAGCTTGGTTTTTTGCGAGTTCAAAACAAGCGCTCCTACAGCGAGTAGAATTCGTATAATAATCTCACGTGTGACGTGTATGGTTTTTGAGATAGGGATTACGGAAGCATTCTGCACTGGGTTTGCCATTGGCAATGCGTCGCTCCGGACATCGTCGTTTCACTGGGATAAGAAATTATGGAACATTTCAACTTTGATTTTGGGATCGTGGAATCTATACTCCGGTGGTTACGGATGTCTAAATCTGACAATAGGACGGTAGTACACGCCTTCTACTGCTGCACTCTGCAAATGATAACTTTATTCTTCAGGTTACGCTGATCAAAAGCCTTCTTCGCGTTTTATATACGTACCGTAATGGTAATCAATCAGTAGAAATTTTGGCAAACTTCGCACTGAACTTTTCACTTGACTACTAGTTGCCTCCAAGAATTCCTAGTAACTTGTCCAATGTCTTACTTGAGGACTGTATTGGTGTGGCATGACTACGAAATGTTCCTATTTCTTACTTAGGAGTCTCCCCCTTCCCCTCCTTAATCAAAAAAAAAAAATGATTCACTAATCTATACTTGAGCCGTTAAGCTAATACATTCATAACTTTAGCATAATTATGGTATTATAATGCTAATCATTACTAACTTATGGTGGAATTCCTCCACCATCCCACAAAATACAAATTGCTCCTGTCCAATGTGGAGAAATCCAGTGACTTACTTGGCATGGTCTCCTCCATTTTTAGACGTGCACTTCATAATGAGTGGTGGATTCCAAAATTCTTTCTGTCTGTTTCTTAAGCTTTGTGAGAATTAAAGCTTTATTTCTTAATACAAGAATATTTTAATCTGAATCTGACCGAAAGGAAAGAAAGAATTCATTCCTCAACAGCAAATCTTATATACACATGACACTTTGTCAACTTAATTGGGATAGTATTTAGAATTAATCTTAAATTATAAATAATATTAAATTATTCAGTATCGTGGATAATGAGTAATAGTTAATCAGATAATAAATAATTGAATCTATCTCTTAATCACAATCAATTATTCGAAAGCTTAGTATATCGAATGCTTTATTTAAACAATTCCTCCTCCCATCAGGATTTATTGATGATTGATTATGGCTATCTAGTTTAATTTATATGTTTGTAAATCTTTCTTTATAATCAAATAAGAACACTCTTTAAAAGAATAGCACGTCTATCATACCTAGACGTATATAAAGAGATTGATTCACAACTATATGTTTAGAAACTAACTGCCAAGATACATATAGAACTTATGGACTGGGTCATAGAACATAAATATTAAATACATTACTGTTACTAATATTTAAGTAAACTAAAGAAACTAAAAATTCAACATTGGTTGAGAGCTAAATCTTAACTTTATTTGGATCTAGGTATACTAAGATTCTTTATAATAGGGTAAAACATACATATTTTCTATATAATTCTATTCATTATAAAAGAAAATTCTACTATTAATAATTATTAAAAAACACATTGTGAAATACAAACAATGTCACATGCTTAATAATCTTAGATATCAGTATATGTTAAAATAATTTGAAAGAAATTTAATAAATGTCTTTTAACAAATGTTTTATAATATTATGAAGTATTTTTCATAATATTATAAAAGAATAAGTATTTTTAAAAAATAAAATCACCCTTTATAATAAACCATTTCAAATGAAATTCAACATATTTTGTTCTATTTTAAGACTTGAAATAAGTGGAAGGAATAATTGAAACTTAAAGGTTATACCTTTAGAATGTATTAAGAATTTAAGACTCTTATTTCCTTATTGAATTATCTGGTTTGTATATGTATTATTATTAGTTGCAAGGTCTAATCATGCATTTCCTACCCTCATTTGCATTCATCTTTCAATTGTCTCCAATAGTATCTTTTAAGTCAATGTTTTGGTTAAATAACTAAGATAATAAATTAAATATGTAGTGTCAGTCTGCCAGAGAGTTGAAAGTATTAGAGAACTCATGGTGTATTGTCTCTTGCAATAAATTTTTATGCCAATGTTTAGATTCAATACCTAAGAATAGAAACCAGATATGTACTACCAGAGAACTCATAGTGTACGTAGTATGTTCCTTTAGTTGTTTCATGTTTGATCATCAATGCATGATGTATAGTATAGAGATCGCGATGGGAGGAACTACAATATTAAACTGCTGAGTGGAACATGTTTTTTAAACTTTTTACTGATTACCTTCAACTTGAATGATATTTGACATTTTGATTTATCACATATTACTAATAGAAATTCATCTACTTATTAATCTAATCCTTTCTATTGTCATTATTTTAGTTATGATTATTATTCATTATGTTTGTATCAAATCATCTTATCATTTTGTTTGTATTTCTCCTAAGATATGATAAAATTCGACCTTATCAATATCATCACAAAATATGTATAAATAGAGATGTACTCACACAGAGAAAAATAATTCAGTAAAAACCTACACTACTTATATTATTCTTCTAATTTCTCTTTATAGTATCAGAGCCTACTCAAGCATAAGCTCAATTTTTTTTCCCATTACCCTGTTTCACTCACTATTCTATTACTCAAAACCACCTCATTATCCTATTTCATGTACAAATTTCAAAATTCAATATGTTTTTTGAACCTATTACACTTCCAATCCCCAACACCACAAACTTTATCACCACAAATATTGACTACAACAATTATCTAATTTGGAGAAACTAAATGAAAATCTTACTTACTTGTGATCTACTTGACTATATTAACAAATCCATCAACTCATCATCAAAGCATCATGATATCATCGACAACTCTTTCTCTCCTTCATCAAAATTATTGGACTGGCGGAAAAAGGACAAATTTGTGTACTATTACCTTACCACCACTCTCACTTCCACTATGGCATCCTTGGCTCTCGGCTGTGACAATGCTCGAAGCCTTTGGCTTTCACTCGAGACCCATTTCCTTTAGCAAAAAACAACTCAGAAATCTCTGCTTCACTGTCGACTTCACATCAACAGAAAGGACACTCCACCGTCATCGATTACATAAAGGCCATCAATTCCACCATAAAATATCATGCAACCATTGGAGATCCAATCTCATATAATGATTTAGTTCTCTTTACTATCAATGGTCTCCCTCTTGACTATGAGTCATTCGTCACCTCGATGGAGAATTGGGAAATGCCACCAATTTTCTTTGAATAGCGAGCCAAACTCCTTCTTCACGAACAACATTTGTTTTTTCTTCATCAAGCTCCATAAAAATGATGTTTGATGTGACACAAGGTTATCACGTCTCTATCTCTCACACCCAATGTTGATATCATCTGCCTAAAGTTGCGACTTCCTATGGCCAACGTAAAATCCTAACCTGCCTAATCCAAACTCTTATGATCTAACTCAATATCAGTCTTCCACCCAACCCTTAAACTTAAATTTTCAATCTAATTTCAATCCTAAACCCCTAAAATGCGAAATTTGCAAAAAAAATTGGATATATAGTTACTACCTATCACTTTAGGTATATGCAATCCAGGAAAAATTCCTCCAATCATCCAACACAACTCCAACTTGCTTTCTATGTCCTAAATATTGATCACACCCAAACTTCATCTAGTGAAATTACTGAATGCTTCTGGATACTACAACCTCTTTGCACATGACATTGAGTACTACCATTTTTGACTCAGCTCAACCAGATCACAATAATGACCAAGTGGTCGTCGAAAATGGTAATACCCTTACTCATATCCCTAAAAGATTCCTTAACTTTTTTTATTACTCTTTGACTCTTATATTTACACAATATTCTTGTTGTACCTAATCTTACTGCAAACTTACTTTTTTGTTGCAAAATTTGTTACAAAAAATTCATGCTTAATTGAATTTAATCTTTATGGTTATGTTGTGAAAGGCCTTTTCTCCATGATTTCATTCATTGCGAGAAACATCTATAATAATCTCTATCATTTGAAGATTCCAACTTATTTTACTAATCTAATAGCCTTTACTGCTAGACAAACTCCACAAATTTGACATCAACGTCTAGTTCATCCATTTAAGACCATCTTTTTAAAATTATTTTCATCACTTCCAATGTCTCGTACTAGTTTTAATTATACCTCATGTCTTCAAAGCAAAAGTAGTTATCTTTCTTTTCCAATATCTACTCAAGTGTGTACAAAACCAATGGAACTTATACATTGTAATATTTGGGGGCTATCACCACATTTATCCATTCTAGGTCATGATATTTCATAATTTTTATTGATTATTTCAGTCAATACACCTGGATTTTTCATCTTGAAATTAAGTTTCAAGCATTAAAAAATTCCAATTTTTCAAAGCTACTTTTGAAAATTTATTCTCCACTAAAATTAAAATGTTCCAATATGATAAAGCTATTGAACTCACCAAAGGATCATTTGCAAACTTTCATACTACTCATGGCATTCTCTTACTTATCTCTTGTCCTCACACTCACAACAAAATGGTGTTGACGAAAGTAAAATTTGTCATATTACTGAACCCAACATCAACTTGCTCACTCACTGCTCTTTTACCAAACATTTTTGGTTTAATGCTTTTTTCAGTACTATTTACCTCATCAAACTTTTATCATCATCTATTCTCAATTTCAAATCTCTACATGAAATTTTGCTCCATAACCCTCATAACCTTGATCATCTTTGGGTTTTTAGTTGTACCTGTTTTTCCTTTTTTAGTCAAAATCGAACTAATAAACTTATAATAAAATTTGTTTCATATGTCTTCCTTAGCTGTGCTCCTAATTACAAAGACTATCGCTGTTTTGATGCTTCCACAAACAAACTCTACATCTACCTTCACTACCCATCAACCCACCATACCTATCATCCTCTCATCCTATGATTACTCGTAATCGAGGTTGCCCTCGTAAGTTAAAAAATTTTCCTGATCACATTACTTACAACATAAATGTTACATCAATTCCAGATCCAAACTCTACCTTCTTCACTCAAACAAACAAATATCCTCATTGGTAGCAAGTGACGCTTGATGAGTTCAAAGCTCTCCATCACAATAACATTTGGTCTCTTATTTCTCCTCCTCCAGGTGCAACTATTGTCAGTTATAAATGGGTCTTTCGAACCAAACTTAATCCTAATGGCTCCCTATATCGCTATAAAGCTCGTCTGATTACTAAACATTACCATCAATCTCCTGGTCTTGATTACACTAACACTTTTAGTTCAGTCGTCAAACCCACCACCATGCGTCTCATTCTTACTCTTGCCTTAGCTAAAAATTGGACTATTTGTCAAGTTGATATTAACAATGCCTTTCTACATGGAACCTTACAAGGACCTGTTTTTATACACTAACCACTAGGGTTTACTGATCCTCATCATTCTCATTATGTGTGTTGTCTTCAAAAAGCCTTTTATTGTTTAAAACAAGCCCCCAAAGCATGGTTTCAAAAATTAAGTCATAAGCTTATAAGAGATCTTGGTTTTATTGCATCCAAAGCTGATACTTCTCTTTTCATTCACTCTACAAACATACTGCCTTTCTCCTTATTTATGTGGATGATATCTTAGTAATAGTTTCTTCACAACAATTCATTCAACATATCCTTTATGAACTTCACTCTACCTTCACTATTAAAGATCTTGGCACCCTACACTAATTTTTTGGTATCAAAGCCTCTTTTACATCCACCGGTCTACTTCTCACCCAATCCGAATATACTCGTGATCTTCTTCTTCGCACCCATCTTGAGTCTTCTAAACCTATCTCTACTCGCATTACTCCTTCCTTACCACTTACAAAAAATTACAACATACCCTTTTCTAACCCCATTAAATACCGTAACAATGTTAGAGCCCTTAAATACCTCTGTATCACAAGACTAGACATCCAATTTGTAGTTAATAAAGTTCCCCAATTCTTATATTGTCTCACTAATGTTCACTAGACAACAGTTAAAAGTATTCTCCAGTATCTTTGATCAACTCCACATCATGGCCTTCACTTATCTAAACCCACTTCCTTAACACTTCATGTGTATTCTAATGCTAGCTAGGCTGGGTGTATAAATGATTGACGATATACATCTGGTTATTGTATTTTTCTCAAATCATCTCTAATTTCCTAGAGCTCCAAAAAGGAATACACGGTTGCCAGATCTAGCACTGAAGCAGAATATAAAAATATTGTTTTAACTACTTCTGAATTATGTTAGCTGAACTCTCTACTTGGTGAAATTGGATTCTCTGACATCAAGCCACATCTATATTGTGACAACTTAGGTGCTACTTTTTTTTTCAAAAAAAAAACATAGGTGCTACTTTCCTTTTCGTTGATCCAGTCTCTCATGCTCGTACCAAAAACATCGAAATTGACATTCATTTTATTCGTAACTTAGTTGCAATGAAATTTCTCTCTGTATGACATGTTCTAGCTTCACAACAAATTGTTGAAATATTAATAAAGCCCTTAGGAACTACTGCTTTCTAACATTTACGTCACAAGCTTAATGTTCTTTCAACTATGAGCTTGCAGGGGCTATTAACAAAAATTCATCTACTTCTTAATCTAATCCTTTTTGTTATAATTATTTTAGTTAGGATTATTATTCATTTTGTTTGTATCAAATCCTCATCTTATTATTTTGTTTGTATTTCTCCTAAGATATGATAAGATTAAACCTTATCAATATCTTCACAAAATATGTATACATACCGATGTGCTCAGAGAAAAGCAATTCAATGAAAACGTACACAGCTTATATTACTCTTGTACTTTCTCTTCACATATGTTCCAATCGAAAGTTGCAAATTTGCTTTGTTATACAATGATTGCAGATGTAATACGGGTTTAAATTAAAATTTATACATTGGTTTTTATGTTATTAGATGAATAAAGCTACTGTGTGAAAAATAAAACTGCTTTATCAACTCATTTTGCATAATAGATACTTTGTTTAATCTAATTAAAGAATTATATACATAAATATATAAATGAGATAACGGATCATTACAATTCGTGATCACAGATCTTGTCATATGAGTGTGATCTGCTTCTTATCAACTTCTATATTTTGATCCCACCTCGCGAGTACTTATATAGGGCATTTTTGGCATAGGTTATAGTTAATCCATCTATTCATTCATTCATTTATTTATTTTCTTCTATCTGCTTATAATCTAATCTCATTTATCCTTATCCTTAAGACATGTAATCCTTCGAAATTTTCCTACAACTGATGTATTTTGAGGCCCTCCATACTCGAGTCTCAACTGACCGGTGTAACTGTTTTCAACTTATTTCTAGCTTTCTATGTATAACAAACTTTGACTAAAACACTATATTCTCTTATTTGCATCTCATAACTTTCCGGCGGAAAATTAGTCTCCTTGCCGTAAACGTTCAGACAATCGTGCACATGTTGATCGTTGCTTTTGTCAAGCTCAGAAAATGATAATTTCCTTGAGACTTTTCAACGGTCAAATAAGTTTTAAAGTGCCATTCAGGACGGCGCGTACTGGTGTTTAAACGGTCTACTTGAAAATTAGACCTTCAGATTAAGTATTTATGTGCATGCCACACTTAAATTCTGACGTGACGCGACGGGGATTCAATCTTCAGAGAATAAATGGCGGACTTAGGCTTCCCCACCGCAAAAGTCATTGCATTGGAATGTACAAATTAAGTAACCAAAATCAAAATTCAACCTTCTTCCATGTCCGTTCCTTGAACTTTCTTTCCCTCACAGTTCAATAACTAAAGATGCACCTTTCATTATCTTGGATCAGTAAACTTGGCATTTATGATGGTGAGTCATAAGTAAGACTTCGTAGACCGAATGTCATGCATGTATGCATGGCAGGCTGTTATTAATATTCTCTAGGTTTTGAGTAGTAAAAAAAAATGGTCTTTATGAAAATTAAGAGTAGACTCTATTTTACCTCATTTTGTTTTTTATAAAAGTCAAAAATGGATTATATTTTATCTAATTTTACTCTTTATAAAAATTAAAAATGAGTTAATTTTATCTCATTTTATTCTTTACAAGTTAAAGATGAGTCATATTTTATTTTTCATAAAAGTAGGCCCAAGCAAGTGCTCTTAATGTCCCAGGGCTGGCCTGATGCATGCATCTACCCTAGGTTAACACCTTAAACATATGAGTAGTAGCTTGGACCATAGAAACTTCCACTAACATTTGGAACGGGACTCTCTAGCCAAAGATCTTTGATGGCTTCAGTTGACTGAAAATGCTGCATTTTCTGGCTTTATCTTACATACAAGTAGCAGTAAAAAGATAGTTGAATATTGACAACTTTGAGATTTCTACGTGCCAAGGGAAGGAAGAAAGTCACATTAAGTAAAAATCTTAACACAAACATTCTTTTATTTCAACAAGTATTTCCTTTATGTAGGATGTTTTTATCTCACGGTAAATTGACAGATGATTCCGCTTATATAGTAACCAAAATTGTCAGAACCTAGAGAATGTCAAGCTGACGTTTCAAAACGGCCTTTCGAAAGGGGAAAAGCAAAGCAGGAGTCCCCTGCTGGCTGGTTTTCTTCACACAAGTGGGCAGAGTACGGAATCAGTCAACGGGAGCCACAAAGTCTTTGAAAGCATTTTACGCGAGGCGGGCAGAACCGAGCCCGTGTGGACAGACAGACCCAAAAGTCGCGCCGCTAGGCGAGTCAACCTTTTACCCTTCAGAGTTTAAAGACTTCAGCAGCCGCAATCCAATCCTTTGGATTTGCTTTGTTTTTGGGGTGATGCAATATCTAGCAGACGTCAGGTGATGAGGAAAGCATGATGTCGTCATGAAACAGAACAGAACACATAAGCTTTAATTGTCCACATAAATGGCTCTTAGTTGATTTTCCCACATACGTTGGCTTGTCTCTTCCTCTGGGGAATAAGAGATAATGTACGTGGAAATCTCTAGCGATTGGATACGCAAAAAAGTAACCGCGTCTAGTGGATTCGAAAGTGACAGGAAAAGGAGTGGAAAAGGAATTAGGGACCGTGTCCTTTTCTACTCTATCCCTTTATCGGTTAGAAAAAGGAGGAGAGAAGATTTACTCTCCAAATTTCCAATGGCTGATCAAAGAAGTGGTTCCATAAAACTACGTTCAAGTTAGTTGAAGACCACCTTCTAGGAAGCACCCCTTTTTCTTTTTTACATTTAAGACGAGTTAGAAAATATTCACAACTTAAAAGGATGTGCTTTGTTCTTCCTCTGAAATAGTAAGACCCATTTGCAACACTTTTTTTATTTTTATATCACATTAGTTCTTAACTTGTTAGCACGAATCAACCACATTTATTATAGAGAAGCAGATTTGTATGGTGATTTGGTTCGTTAATTATGCTCTGTCCCAAGAAATACAAATGATTGAGGTTTATAAAGCCCTTTGTGAAGTTTAATGCATGCCATACGCTCTATTTTGATATCAAACTTTTCAATTTATATGTTTAGTGTTGAAAATTGGATTTACAATTATAATCAAATACTCTTATCTTTTCTTTATTCCCAATATTGTAAGTCCTATCCATTCATTTTTTTTCTTGGACTTCTCTTTGGTGGCAACCATTAGAACCTAAAAGGAAAGTATTCTCATCATATTACTTGTTTTTGTTGTGATATAATTTTATTTGAAATTAATTATCGCATAAAAAAATAAAAAAATCAAATTTACTTGATTCTGTCAATAAGTAACTTACATTTATAGGGAAGGAGTTTTTTTTAATAATTATTGTTGGAAAGACAATATAAGAAAAGTACGACAACAACCGCCACTTACACAACTATTAATAAGTATTTAGGTTATACTTATATGTAAAATTTTATAAATGATGAACCTTTACTTCCACGTAAGTTTAAGGTTAGTAAATTTCTATTTTCACACATGTCTAATGTTAGTGAACTTTTATTTTGACACATGCATATGATTGGTAAAAATTCTATTTCTACCAAAAATGCTAGACATATCTTACAATTCTTCATCTTAAATTGAATTCTTTAATGTCTAACTAAAGAATTATTCCCTGTCATACAAGCCCTTAAGAGTTTCAAGCTATGAATATTTACCAATTCTAAGTTATGCTTAAACTTCTCTACAAATAATGACTTTGTCAACATATCTAATGGGTTCTCGGATGTGGATTTTTTCTGTATGAAAAATTCCTTATCCTCAATAAAATCCTGAATAAAGTTCAACCTAACATAGTATGCCTTGATCTCTCATATTAGACAAAACTTTTAGCTAGATTAGCGCACTCCATGTCCATACCCAAACTGTTAACAAGACCATGCAACTATATACCTTCTTTAATCCCTGATGTCAATAACATATATTCCACTTATATTGTAGACAATGTAATTTTTGACTAAAGTGTTGCTTTTTAACCAACTGCACATCCAAACATGATAAAGATATAACATGTCAATATTCTTCTTCTCAAAAGATCATCATAATTAGAATTTTTATAGCCAACAACACCAACACCAACATCAACTTGAGTTAAATACTTGACAAATTTTCTGATTTTTCTTTTTTTTCCTCCTTATTATTTTGCTTTGGGTAGATTGTTCTTAATGCACATCCATAGACTGATTTACCACTGTCATGTTTAGAGTTTCAATTTCAAACTCCACCTTCAAATCATCACCTATTCCTTTTTACTTGTAAGATCAACCAAGCTCCTCCTTTTAACCAAACATAGCAAATTCATCAAAAGTAACTTCTCTGCTAATCACAAACTTTGGAGTTATATCCTTGTCAATACACCATATTTTATACCTTTTAATTCCAATAGTATAGCCTAAAAATATATAGTTCATTGTCCTAGGCTCCATCTTACCGTTATTAACATGAGCATAAGCAAAACAACCAAATATCCTCAAGCCAGAATAATTAGAGGGAGTACCATACTAAAACTCTTGAAGAGCCTTAAAATCTATTATAAACGGTAAAGATCTATTCACCAAATAAATAGCATTATTAAGTCCCTTAGCCCAAAAAGTCTAACATTTAATCATATGCATCGAGCATATTATATGAGTGTTTAGTTCCTCCATTTTGTAACTCTATTTTGCTATGGCCCATCACATACAATGTGATGTCTTACTATACCTTCATTCATGCAAAACTCATCAAATGGATTATTACAAAATTTCAAGCCATTATCCACTCTAAGTGTCTCGACTTGTCTTCCAATACATTTTTTAACCTTTGTTTTCCACTTCTTGAACTTTCCAAACACTTCATCCTTCAATTTCGAAAGATACACACATTTTTTTCCCCAAATAGTCATCAATTTGTGAAAAAAATTACCACATCTTGAATGGGATTGAAACTTAATTGGACCATATAAATTTGAGTGAAAATAATCCAGAATACTAGGAAGTGTGCTTACCATAATTGAATTTGCCCTACAATACTTAATAATAATATAAGACTTGTAAAAATTCATCTTCTTAGTCACAACTTCTTCTAACAACTCTTTCTTCCTCAATATATCAAGTCCCTATTCACTTATGTGACCAAATCTGTGATGCCATAATTCCATAATATCATCATTCTAGATAAAACCATCGATCCCATTACTTTCTTATTTATTAAGACATATTGAAATTTATAATTTTTCTTTCATCATAGTGAATGTACCCTTTAGCACCTTAAGTTATGTATCACCATTAAAAAACTTGTAACTTTAACTATTAGGAATACCCACAAAAATTATATTCTTTCAAAGCTTAGGAAAATACTAGGCATTTAATGTTCTAATAATCACATTATGTATTTGAATTTACACTAAACCATTGCTTTTAACAAGAAGCGCTCCATCATCACTAGTTTGAAAGTACCATTTCATTCTTTAAAAGAATTGAATTAGTCCTTATTAAAAGTATATGATAAGAAGCACCGATATCTATCATCCACCAATTTATAGAATCAAAATTGTTAACCATAACAATATCATTGTCTCTTGCATCCTCTTTATCAAAACTCTCCTAAACTACAGTAATACTCATCTCTAAAACTCAACAATGATGTATTGTGCACCTTTGATAGCATATCTTCCTTCTTTGATGCTCCCAAATTCTCTAAGAATTTTTCTTCTCCTTCCAATGTTGGTATATATCCTTACTAAGCAAGAATTGTCTTCATCTTCATCGTTTATAGAGAAATAATTTGATCTAGTAAATTTCTCACTATCAAACTTGCAAAGAGACATCTTGACACAAAGCCTTAACTCTAATAGCAATTTTTGTGGTAGCAATTGCTCTGATACCAATTGTCATGCCAATAAAAGCAATATAAGAAGCAAAATAAATGAAGTAAAAACATAAAATTTACATGGTTTGGTCAATATATGGTTTACTTCCATGGGCAAGGAGATATATTTCTATAATTGCTAAGAGAAAGAATATAAGGAGAAGTATGATAACAACCACCACTTACATAATCTTTAGTAAGGTATTTATAGACTAAGGTTACATGTAAGAAGTCTAAGTATAATAAAACTTTGTTCTCACAAAAGCCTAATGTTAGTGAACTTCTATTTCAATAGATATCTAAGGTTAGTAAAACTTTATTTCCACTGAAATTCAAGGTATGTCTCACATTTTTGTTTTACAAACTTAAGTGTATCTATCTTTTACAAGCTAAAATTTGTTTTCCTTTTAGTATACATCATTTGTATCCAATCATTGACTAATAGATATAGATAAATGACAAACATTGTTGAATAGCCACGAGAGCTTTCCTATACGCTTTTAATATTGATATCCTATTATTAGATAACTGATTTTTTTAAAAAATCTTTAGTTCTAAGACTATAATGACAAGAAGTACTATAAAAGAGGAGGAATGTTGGTTTCAATCAATCTCATAATTTTCTCCTTCTACAAAATGGGAATAATAGCTTATCAAGCTAGCTTAAGGTCAATAAGAGGATGAATGTTGGCTTTCATCAATCCATGTTTCTCTAATTTTAAAATGGGAAATAATATCTCACCAAAGTAGGTGAATGTTAGCAAATAGTTAAGAGAAAACGGAGAAAGGCTATTAAGATACTTAAAGAAATAAATTAATTTCAATTGAGTTTGTATATAAAAAAGGGTTAATTACAAAAAGATCTCAAACTTTACCCAATTTTGCAATTATAACCCGAACTTAAAAAAGTGACAATTAAATACTGAAACTTTTTATTAAGGTTTTTCAATTCCAAAACGACGTAGTTTAGTTAAACAACTTAATGAAACTTAATTAGTCAGTTTAATTAAGTCTGATGTATATAAGTGTTAAGGGTATTTGTCTTATGTGGCAAGTCACATTAGCAATGTTAACGGAGATACTAAAGTCATGCTAGAATTGGAAAAAATTGAAAGTTTGAGCATTTAATTGCCACTTTTTTAAGTTTAGGCTATAATTGCAAAATTGAGTAAAGTTTGAGATTCTTTTTTGTAATTTTAGTGAAAAATGAAATCTTACCTCAATTGGATTTTACTGACTGGGATGTATGTGTAGATTGCAT
>JAOQMM010000172.1:10199205-10211648 GCA_027563515.1 Erythroxylum platyclados | reverse complement strand
TGGAGAGGGGTTGACTGAAAATTAAGGAAAACAAATTACCTTAAACCTATAATTACTTAACCTACTAGGAAACTAACTTTTAGGAAACAATATCTACTAGGAAACTAACTTTTAGGAAACAAGAGACCTTATAGGATTTGGTCCATTGTCCCTTACAAAGAAGGAAAACTATTAATAGTAAATTCAGTCGTGGGCCTTATTTTTCAAGTTAGGTTGGCCCAACTTCTTCAAGACTTATTAAATGGACTTGCTTGGACTCCTTAATTGAAGCAACTTGGACTTGCGCTTGAGAATGAGCTTCTTTAATTAAATCATTCAAAGCCCCTTATATCCTTTTGGTTCTAGCCCTTGTCATAGGCCCAACAATATCCATAAATGGATCTCTTTTGAAAGTTGATGGTGGAATTTGAGTTGAAGACCTCAAACTTTTATCTCGAGCACTCAAAGCAACAACCCCAACTTGAGATGCCACGTCACTGGCTCCTTGATCCATATCATATATCATATAAGTAATTTGACAAAAGTGAACTTTTACCAATTATAAGTGAGGTTTATCCGAGTCAACTCACTCAACTACATCATTTAAGAATGGCTAGTACTTAGTTAGATCCTACATCCATTTGTAAGTTAGAAAAACTCAAAAAACATTGTATACAAATAGATAAGGTGTTAATGTGGGATAATTGTCTTTTGGTTAATGTTGTTAAATATGCATTAGATTTTTTTTTCCATTGTTGGACCTAATTTCTTAAAAGGTATAGTTTGCAATAGTCCAACAAACATTTCGAGGTTCCAATTTCAAAAAAAAAAATGAGATTCCATAATATAGCCACCTTAATTTTAATAATTAGTTATATGATTCAAAGTATTCATGGTAATTCCAGTTCCAAATTATATTTTAGTATTTTGAGATTTTAATAAGCAAAAGCATTCATCATTTTATGCAAGTAGAGAAATTCACTTGATAATATTTTGAATATGATACTCAAAATTTTCATGTTATAGTTCAACCTCACCTCCACATAAATTCTTTTCCTTTTTTCTTACCTAGAATCATCATTTTTATTCAATTGGGATTAAATCAATTGGTAAGTAAGTGGTCATTTATAATCAATCATCATTTACTTTTCTTCACTTTGTCAAAGAAGAAAAACATTCACACTCGTAGGTTAATTTGCCCAATTAGTTGTGAAATTTGAAAATAAAAATGGTCACATTCACGCTAATAGGTTGGGCAGACATGCTAATATCAAATTCAACTTTTTACTTCATAATATAATATTATTATATAATCAAAAAACGAAAAAGGAAAAAGAAAATAAGCATTCCCATGCAAGATTTATGTGTTTTTAGTTTCTGGGTCGGACCAAATTTGCCAGTTTGAACGGTCATTTCAGAAATCTATAATATACAATATAATGCAGACCTTGGAAATTGGAGTTGAGAAAAATCTAGGTTAATAAACTCAAGATTGATTGAGTTAGTAATGTCCACGAGGGAGAGAAAGAGACAGAGAAGTTCCCACATGAGCAGAGCTTTTGCTGTCACTGGATGCAGTTGTCGGCTCATTGGTTTACAAGCCATTATTGTTTGTATAAAACTTATAATTAATTGAGGAGCTCGTCAAAGAGATCCATGGCAAGAACTGCATGTGATAACTTTGCACTCAAAAACAAGACAAAACAGACACTTTTTGAGTTGCCCACGTGAGAGTATTGCTAAGAAAATACATAACACCAGCTATGTAGATTGTAATGCAAACAAAAAACCAATGTGTCTTTATTATAATCACCTTCTCATTTTCCTTTATAAATGAGAGCTCTTCTGCAGATTTTTCGTTATTAATCTAACGCTTGAAGGGGTCACCTTGATGAGATAGTAAGGAACCTAAACACATGCTTTCGGAAAGTCTGATCCCAATATGGTTAGAATTGACTGGCTTTTGTTATTTTGCTTGGATTGGTTATGGAGATGTTTAACAGATCCTTTTTTGGCTACGCGAGAACATAAGAGTTCCTTGACAGATGATCTAGTGTTTAAGCCTAGGTCACATGACAGTGTCTTGTTAAAAGTACCAGAAGAAATCTAACATGAGAGCTCCTAATAGATTTCTCTTTAATCATTCACATCCAAACCTATTCTTGTATGTTTATCAAATTCAATATGCAGAATTTTCATCAAGGTTTAAATATTGTGTTTCACATATAATCAAGACCGTTCAGTTGATATAACTACAATATGATACTCAAACATGGATCATCCCTTGCTTATGACTGGCTTGCTTGCCATTAGTTGATGTACTTTATTTTCTCTAAACCACAATTGAAAAGTATGAAATATATTATCTTCCTTTGCCAATTTGACGTTGCCTGAATCTAAATGAACTAAACTGAGTTATGAGAAGTTTGTTTGGTGCCATTAGTAATAAGGACGTTGGAAAGTAATGGTCTTCCTCTGGTATCATTAACATGGCTGCAGGTCATTAAAAAGAGCTGAACTTTAACGCATGCACAACCACCCAAGCATTCAAGTGTCAAAGTTGAATATGGACAAATATCTGTCGAAATCAGTACTATTACATAACAAAGTTCGAGTTTGTCTCCAGTGCCATCTGCATCTGCAACTGCAAGAAGCTGCAATTTGGGAAATATTAATTCTTAAAAAACAGAAAGTCATGTGATGCACTGAACATCGAAAATGAGACTGATTGTCTTGACCTTAGATTCGACCAAAAAAAGGACGTAACCAAGCAAGTTTTGCACTTGCACATTCGAAACTCTCTGGAACAAGCTTTCACATGCAAGCTTCGTCGAGGACTTAAAAATCAGAAGTGGGTTCACATGCAAATAGAGTTCAACGATGGATAAAGCGCAAATTAGCTTTCATCCAATATTATTGTATACAAATTAAGGTCTCATAATTCATAAATATTACCCTCTTTACTTTCTTTCTTCATATTATAATTTTTAATGCATCTTAATATAAGGGAACGCAGAATCAGACTTTCACTGTAGCGATTTCATTACTTTTTGTGTCTATGATACAAAAGGATGGAATTTTTATGAAAATCCATGGACTAAACGCGTCAGTGTAAAAGCAGCAGAAATTTAATAGAGAGCCATAAAGCAATGTCATGTGAAGAGGATTTGGTTGATTGCGAGATTGAAAAGGAGAAAATAGCATTACAAGTAAGTCAAAGGTATGTTCATTGCTCAATTCTTACACGAAAGTAAGTTCCTTTCAAAATCCCAGAAATCAAATGATGCAAAAATCTAGGAATATTAAAATGATTCAACTCGACAATTAAAAGAAAAAAACAGTTGACCTTCAATTTCTTGAGCTCGAAGTCCTAGTATAAATAGAGTACTTTGCCTAATTAACTAACCAAGTGGGGTCAAAAAAGAAAGAAAATTAACTAAGTAAAATATATATTAAAAGTCCATTGTTCACGCTGCAGCTGATGATCATCATACATAGTCTACATGTGATGTTGCACCGAATCCAAGGGCAAAAAACTGGCTTATCATCTTCTCATTTATCAACCTAAATGCCTTGCTCAGATTTACAGTAGTACGTTATTTTGTTGCCTTTTTCTTCATCCAACTTAAAGCCCCAGAAGCACGTAATAGAGTATTGTGATGGGCAATGCAATCAGCATTCCAAAGATAACCCTGCAAAAATCGACACAAAAAGGACTTTGCTTAATAACTTCACTTAACCATGTCTTCTGTTCTGTTTAGAAATGATTAGTTACATAAGACTCAGACATTGCATTCCAAATTTTTCGAATTCATTTTCACATTTTTAAAAAAATAGTGGTATTTGTAAAATTAATGGTATTCTTACGCAGTGCTAAGTATGTCTGCGTGAACATTATACTCCTTGGCAAATACGAATGGAACGATTCCTTGAGGAAGAGCAGCCTGATAAAAAAAAAATCAAATGAAAATCCTGTTAGTATATATCCATTCTTTTAGATATATATATATATATATGTATGTATGTATTGTAGTGTTAGCAACCTAACCTGTACTATTGCAACGTGAAGAAGAGCACCACGAAGACCGACTGCAATGGAGGTTGCGGCAATTACAGCAGGGCCAGTCAAGAACCTCACAGCCATAGCAAAAGTTGCCACCGACTTGCCACAAGCTATAATCTTGGGTTGTAAGGCCATGAACAATCCTGTTTTAGGAAACATCCATTTTTGTTATCATGTATATATAGCAGATGGTCTCTTTCAAAAGATAAGGTGAACTAATCCAGTTTGAGAAGGCAAATTAAATATATACCTAAACTGAACATAGCCATTCCTAAACCAGCATCTGATAATATTGATATAGATCCTTTAACGATTGATGGCATTTGGATGTCCCACCTGGAAGAAGACAAAATTGCAGTGAGCAATAATATCTTAAGAATATATGAACCATTTGGACATATTAATCCAAAGTCGTACATGACAACAATATCTATTCAAATTTGTTAAATGCTTGTAAAACTAGTTTGTAAGAGTTTCTATTATGTACAATCTGGCCATTAAAAATAGTTTAGGAGAAAGAGATTAAACATATCAACATTAGATTTTCTATGACTAGACATTGAACTAATTATTTTCAGCAAATTCATGCAATTTGGATTATAGTGTCTATATCAATCATAATTGTACTGTTTTGTGTTAATTAATATAGCTACCGAAGCCATATTTAGATGGACGATTACATGAATTCCTAATTAAAAACAGAAACAGTGTTTGACTGTTTATATTTCTTAAATTCTAAAAAATGTGTATGTCCAGCACTAATATGCAATTGAGATTGAAAGAGATGAAATAAATGATTGAGTAAATCAAATACCTGAAGGATATCAAAGACCAGACAACCCCCAAAAGGCTTGAGTAAGTATTGGGGTTTCTAATAAGCTTCCTCCAGACCATAATAAGTATGAGTCTTGTCATGACACTTGCAGGTGGCATTTGGTGCTTCTTTGTTCCCAACTCTCCTTCCATGTCTATCTTCTTTTGGCATGTGAACGGAGACCCTCTTGTTGGAAGCTTTGATGATCCATCCTCTATATCCATCTCTTTCACTCCATTCATTATTTTCCCACCAGGACTCATGTTTTCAACCAATTCCTGCATAGCTGAATTTCAACATTTTAACTTAAAAATTTTAAAATTTGAAATCAAGTACCTAATCACTACCAAATTATGGTTGAATTGTTTTTATGGAAGTCTAAGGATAAACTTTAATGGCAACAAAAAAGAGGAGAGCAAATGTGTAAACTTCAATGAAATGAAAGGGAAGACAAGGTTACGTGACATGTTAATTACCTTTTGAAGCAGCATTATCTTGTTGGAAACCACCAGCTTTGGAGGAGTCCACAGCAGAGAAGTCAGTGGAGGCAGCTCTATTAACTGCATGTCTCATATTTCCTTCAGAAACTGGGGAAGCACTTGAACTCCAAACGAACATGTGAAGCTCTTTGTTGGGTACTCCACCACTGTCCTTCTTCCTATGTGCACCACTTGTACTAGACCCTGAAAACATCGGATTTGGTGGTGGATATGAAGAAACAAGACCGCCATTGTTAAACAACTCACCACTCATGCTCCTCCCTCCACGTTTCTTCCCCATCTTCAACATCTCCTCTTCAAAATTTGATGTTCTTGGTGTTGGTCCTTTTGATGATTGCAGTGAGTAAACGTCGCCAATACCTCCTTGGAAGCTGTTTGTATATCCATGTTTCGGGCTTGGCGCTTTGCTAGCGAACATGGCGTAGAAATCATTCTGGTTAAAGCTCGAAGCTCTAGGGGTTGGTTCTCGTGAAGATTGTACTGAGTAGATCTCCACACCAGTGAGATTCGAAGCTCTTGGTGTCATTGACGTTAATGAGTTGAGACCATGAGACTTGAATGAGGAAACTATTGAAGATGCACTTGATCGTCGCACCACCACGTGGAGCTTACCGTCGTCACCAATCTCTGCATCAGCTTGTAAAGGTTCTCTGCCGTTGAGTGACACAACATCAGAATCAACTCTGAAGCTGGTAATAGAACCAGCGGTCTCCGGGAATTGCTCAGAGATGAGTAGCTTAGCTCCTCTGTACTCAAACATGAAAAGCATAAGAGTGTACCATATTACACTCTGTAATACAACAATTTGTACCATAAGGTTGCCAGAAAAATCTCCATACATGGCTTTCAAAAGAGGGATTCCCATGACAAGTGTATTGGGTAGAGTTGACAAAGAGAAAAGAGTGATCATCCACTCCAAGCTTCCACTGTTACTGAAAACTTGCCATAGAAAGAGAGCTCCAAGAATGACGACTTTTTGCAGAGAATCTGCGGCAATGAAACGATAGTTCATTGCATAAGGGTCATTGGAAGAGATGAAATGGAATGAAAGTAGAGGAACAGCAAAAATTGCGACGAAACGATTGATCCCAGAGCACTGTTCTGGCGTGAAAATCTTCCACCACCTCACCGAGCCATAAGCTAATATCATAGCAACGTATAGGGGTACAATGGCAGCAAGAACATCGTAGATATCTTTACCAGTAATCATGTTTTATGAAAAAGAGAATCAGGGTTGTGTGTTAAATGATGTATGGTAGCTAGCTGTTCTTTTCCTCTTGTTTACGAGGATGAGAATAGGGAATGGAAGAGGGAAAATGCTTGTTTCTCGTGTTCTTATAGAAAGGCAGAGCCGTGTTTCTTGATCTTAGGGAGAAGAATCTTTTCATTTGGGACCGGATAGTTAAGAAGTACATCCGCTATTATTATTATTATTATTATTTAATTTATCAGGTTTAGAGCGAACAAAAGCATATCAATCGCCACTCTACTTGTTCATGCACATGAGACTGCGGTGTCTCCGGAAGGTATGTCCAGTCCACAGATTAAACAATTTCATTCTCACCGTAGAACTTTACAAGTACTATATCAAAATTAAGAAAATAAAATTAGGTTGGGTGGTCTTTGACATTCATTAAAATGACTTCGAGAAAATAATATCGCTGCAATCCGCACAAAGCAATATGGATATTCATTTTTTTAAAAAAAATTCTAGTCTACCCTCGGAAACAGTTTGCAGAGTTAATAGGCCCAAAATTGGCCCAATTCCTTCGTAAATTTAGGGCTGATATTTTATCGTTCTATATTATTAATTACATTAAGGCCTACCATGGCCCAGTACAATCAATCTGAATAATTGTGTTCATCTTGGTAGGGTTCATTTCATTTCTTTTTTTTTTCTGTGATTTTCGATTTAATTTTTCACATTTGGCTTTTTTTTTCAAACAAAACAAAACAACTTAGTTAATATCAATATATTTATACAAAAAAATAAATAAATTTTAAAAATAAAGAAAATAATAATTAATTTTATATTTTATATACATTTTATTTATAAAATCCTCGTAATAAATTTATCATATTTTATTAAAAACAAATAATTAAATAATTAAGAAATTTTAAAATTAGTTTATTATCTTTAAATTGAAATTTTAATTTCCAAAATAATATTATTTGATAAATAATTATTTTGAGATTATGTATTTTAAGATATTTTAAATTTAGTATATATTTGTTAAATAGTCATTGAGTAACTACATTATTATTTAAATAAGGTTATTTAGTTAACAATGAAATCAATGATAAAAAATAGAAAACCATAACCTATTTTATGGTTTTTATTATTTATAAAAATTGGAAGAAATTAAAAGTGGGGAGATTATTGATATTATACATATTGATATGTATGGATCATTTTGATCTTATTTATAGATGACTATTTAAGGTTCATGTATCTTTATCTTTTACATAAGAAGTTAGACACAATTGATGCCTTTATGATTTTCAAAGTAGAAGTAGAGAATTGAAAGCACAAAAGGATTACGATTATAGGATGTAATAATGGTTGAGAATATTATAGTAAGTTTTAGTCTCTAATGGCACTAAAGAGGGAAGTGAATTTAGTGATAGTGACTTTTATGAATACTTTTGCAATTTAGTAAAGACCCTTAAAAGACTTGCAAATGGATGATGAAATGTAATGGCAATTTCAATAAGCTCAATCAATCAATCAAATTAGAAAGTAAAGAGTACAAGGAATAAAGATTGCTAATTTATTTTATAGTAGTTCGACAAATAAACCTTACTTACATCCATTCCTTAAGTCTTTCTTAGGATTCCACTAATCTCTTCTTTCAACCAGCTGAAGAAGGCCTTTCTTACAATAATTCTTAATCAATAAAGAGGAAACCTTGTTCAATCTTTCTTCAAGGTTGAAAAGAAACCTCAATACTTTGTAATACACTCAAAATACAAGAATGCCAACCACAATTGATGTTTAAAAATCAAATAATTTTTTCTTGCTCACTTTAATTCTCACAGGCTCTCATTCACTTCACAACTAGTAAATGATTGCTTGAAATGCTTAAAAACTCTTGTTAATGTGTTGTTGTAACCCTTAAATGTCATAAAATGTCCAACAAACAAAATCTTAAGTATTTACACACATAATAGCTCCAAAATGTCATTAGATATCAAAACTAGTCATTGTAATGACTAGTATAGTAATATTAATGTACCAATCTGGCACATTGGTTAAACAATATATTAACCAATGTCATATACAAACTCAATGAACATAATTTTTTTTTTAAAGTTTTTTGGCATATTGGTCAACCACACCTAGGCATGGTCAACAATGTCTTTAGAAACAACATATTAATTTACCACGCCTATATGCTAGTTAACCAATACATCTGAAAATAGGTTTTCAAAGAATTTTTAAGTACTTTCAAAGATCAAATCACATTCTTCGGCTAAAACTTAATCCAAAAATATTTTAAAATTTTATCGAAGAGTATTTTAAAGATCAATTGGGTTTTCTTTAAAATCCAAACCTTAATTCCTCTTAATAAAAGAAAAGATTTATGCATTAAGTTCAAAACATGACATAATTATGCATAAAAAAAACCCCTAAAGTCTTACAATAACCAAGTAGGAGATACAAGAAAGGTTATAAGCAGTGATTAAAAAACTGAATCGATTTGGCTGGTTCAATTGTGAAAACTTTGAACTGACCAATTTTTCAGTTCAATTTTCAACTTTCTAGTTTGATTTATTTTAATAATATTTATCATTAAAAAATTAGTTTATTAATTAATCAATCAACTTTCGTAAACTAATCAATTTTTATAAGTCAAAATAAACCAATTAATTTTCATTGAATAGTCTCATTTTCAATTAAATTTTAAATTAAAGACAAACTCCTTTAATCATATTTTTAAATTCTTTAATTTTATTCAATCTTTAACCAGTTTTATAACGGTCTAATACCAATTGAACCTTTTAAATCTTAAATCTTTGTCTTGTTGGTTTAATTTTTGGTTTGATTTTTAAAACATTGATTATAAGTAAATTCTTATACTTGTTGTACTTTGATCTTCTTTAATCTTGATCTTCTTCTTGACTTGAATGCATTTAATCTCCATGAATTGTTTCTTGACTTTATTTCATGTTACCTTTTTCCAAAACATCAATGAATAAATCATTAGTAAAAGAACATGGTTTATTATGAGCAAAACATAGATTATGACTTCTCTTGGTTTAATAATCTTCTCTTTTTTTATAATTTACAAAATATATGATATTAAAAAGACAATAATAAACTCTCAATATCAAAGTAACATGAATATTTTACTTTCCTTTAATTAATACATCACAAAAAGATCATAAATAAGCAAAATAAGAACATAAATTTAGTGCATTGAAATTAACCATTAAAACTAAGTGCAATGTCAATGTACATCCAAAATCAACTACTAAATATAAATATAAAGTCAAATTACATATAAATAAAATTAATGAAAGTAAACTAACTCCTGCTAAATATAATAACTCCCTTTGAACATAATAATCAATCCTTATAAATACAATAATTGCTTCAATCTAGTATCATTAATGCTCTCTCCCTATTTCTGAAAGCATCAAAAAGGAAATCAAGCATCTAAGAGAGGAAATTAAGATGCAATCAATGAGAATATGTCTTTAATATGATCTTGGATACACAATATGCTATCAATTTTATCTTGACGTGATTAAATTTTACCTTGAAGTAAGGTAACCTGAGTCTCAAGTACGTTAAAATGAGAGTCTGTAATAGAATTAAACATGGTTTTAAAGAGGGAGCCTCATCATCTATTGGTAACTTGATGATGTGACTTAGAAAGGACTTATGAGTACTAATTTCATGTGAAAGGGCCTCATCATCATCATCATACTGTTGTTGTTACTGATGTTATCGCTGATGGGTTTAGTCCTGTATCCATCAACTAATTAATATCTTATATGATACAGAGTAGTAGATTCAAAGAAAAATTCTAAATTAACTTCATCATCATCAAGTGGAATATTAAAGTGCTAAAATATAAGGCTAACAATGAGGGCATATGTGCTGTTTTGGCTTCTTCTTTTTTTGTACTAATGAAATTGACCATATTGTTTCAAATAAAGCAACCAAGATGAACACTCACACCTATTATGATGGTAGAAAGAAGCCAAAGATCATCGTGACGTAGAAAGGTAAAGTGACCACTAGAAGAAACAAAGTTGTATCAAATGAAAAGATGGTGGAAGTAAGTAATGACTTAAAGTTGTATCAAATGAAAAGATGGTGTAAGCAAATAATGACTCTAAGGCCACAACATTATTGGGTTTTTTAATGGCTTCTACACTAAAACCTAACTTAAACATGAGTTTGACTCTATTAAACACAGAGTAAGGTAGAAGTTGATATTTAGCGTGACATTTATAATAACCAAGATTTTTAGGTATGAGAATACCTAAAACTTCATTAATAAGGTCACTAAAAAGATGGATCTCTATACCATGAAACTTTGAAAAGAGATCAATGTCATCATAAATAATACAATCTCGAAGATTGAAATAAAAAATCCATACATTAATGTTTGCTAATTTTATGCTATATTGAAGTATACGAGTTGTATGTTGTAGTACAACTGATATTGTTCCCATGATGATTGAATATAGTCACCTAAAAATTTGAATTACACTTTGATTAAGGCAAACAAAGATTGGATTAACTGAAAATTAAAGTAAACTAACAAAACTTGATGATTGAACAAGTAAAAGATAACAATGAAATTGAAGTTACTCAATGATGGAAACTTTGAGATTATTCTATCCTTGTTTTGTCTTCCCTTCACTACGTTTGTTGGTTAAGAAAATGACACTGTTTGGTTGTCCTTCCAAGCACACTTATTGGTTAAGATGTCCTTGAGGCATGTTCTTTAAAGCCCCCATAAAGAATAGGTTGATTTAACAACTTCTTTAACTATTCTAAGAATTTGGAAAACTGTGCATCCATTTTAGTTTTCTTCAACCTTTGTGGGAATGGGATTTTTGGAGCATATAGTAGTGGTGGATCATAAGATTTTTCTTCATTTTTATCCTCCTTTTTTTCTTAGCTTCCTTCTTTGTGGGGGGGATGGATTCCTTCTCTTTTGATTCTTCCGACTCCTTTCCACTTCTTAGTTTAATAGCCTTCAATTGCTCCTTTAGATTGGCTTTTGCGTTACTTAGGAGGGGATGGATTCCTTCTCTTTTGATTCTTCCAACTCCTTTCTACTTCTTAGTTTAATAGCCTTCAATTGCTCCTTTGGATTGGCTTCCGTGTTACTTAGGAGGCTCCCCACATTCCTTGTTGACAATGCATATCTATTAACTTTTTCATCTTTGACTCCAAGTATCCAAGCCTATCCTACTAAAAACCTAGTAAACCTTGTGCTCTCATATTATTTCCTACATTATTAATCCAAGAAAATTTTGGGTGGTTCTTCCACCCAGGATTATATGTGTTAGGCCCCTTGGTTGAGCTCTCATGAAATTGACTTGTTCTATACTATTGCTATCCATCAAAAAGCAATCAACTTCCGTATGGCTTTCTTGCCCACACAACTCACATCTATATTGTATTACCTTTACTAGGTTGGAAGAAAAGGCCTGTAAGTTGCTCAATTGCTTGGAAAGGGCCAACATCTAAGCTTATAAAGATATAACTAAATTCGTAGCTATCATTCCCTTCTGCTCTTTAAAATTTTGTTATTCACCCCTCTCTATTATCCATAAGCAACTATTATTTGCCATTTCTTTTAATAGGTTATGTGCAACATCAATCTTCATTCTTATCAACGAACCACTAGCTACTACATCTATAGTCCCTCTTGTATGTGTATTAACTCTATTTTAGAATGTTTACAGCAAGAATTCCTTTAAGTTGTGGTGTGGACAACTCCTTTGTAATTCTTTAAATCACTCTCACACTTCATATAAGGACATAAATTTCGAATTGAAATTGGGTTTAATTCACTTACTGCCTATTTTTTGGTCTTGCAGGTGAAGATCCATATAAGCA